>SCDS01000404.1:48885-72757 GCA_004149465.1 Drosophila nigromelanica
TTCTGGCCGAAAGCGTCAAAGCGGCAAAAAGCTAAAGCTACGGAGAGAGCAGGCAGGAAGCAGGCAGTGCGAATAAGAGAGAGCGAGAGGCAAAGAGTTGGGCGCGCTCGTTGTTGCAACTGTTGCCCTGCTCATTTCATATTGATTAACAGCAAATCCATCAGTGTCATTGTGGCCGGGCTTACGAGGGGCAGAAGAGGCTATTAGGATGTATGGGGCGCCCCGAATGCCAACTTTGTTCAGATCATCAGAACTGGCTCATTTGCACATTACAATAGCTGTAGAAAAACCAATTGGAGAAGGGGTAGGGGAGGGCTGCCGTACTGAACTGCAACAGAAGTTAACATTAACAGCTCGACTGCTGGCTGGGGCAATTGTGTGGGAAAACAAAAGCATTAGAAGCTCACAGCAGCAGCAGCAGCTAAACAGGTACGAGTACATCCGAAGGATGGCCGGAGGAGTACAGAAGTGGAGGGCAACATCGACAGGGGTGCCAGGTGCGAACGTGCGAAAACGATGCGAGTGCAAACCCCTTTGCATAAACTTGACTTAATTAGCTGTGCAACAAACTTGGCTATTTAAACAGGTGCTGAAGTGTATAAATAGTTGCAAGAGATGGTGCAAATGAGCGGGGAGGGGCCAAGAGGTAGCCTTAGGTGCTACACTATTGGCCTTTGCTAAGAGCAAAAAAGAATTAAGTCGAGTTAAGAACTAAAGCAACAGTTAAATAAACCAAAAAGAAACAATTCTTAAAACTGTTTACAAATGCCTGAAAGTATTTGTAGGTTAAATAAATAAAGCATTTAGATAAAGTTAAGAATAAAGTAGGGAAAGAATATGCATCAGTACAAAATATGGAAATATGAAAATAACTAATGTCCAATGTTCAAAAATGTCTAAAATATTTGCATTTTTAATGAAACTATGTTTCCTGCCATAATATTTATTAATCTAAAAAAAATGGTTATGGTAAATATTCAAAGAAATTATAAATTTCTTGAGAATATATCTTAGGCTACTTATTAAAAGACAGGAACTACACAAAATGAATAAAATGTAGCATACAAACTCCATGCATGGTATTTAAAATAATTGCAGCTTATCAATTAGGGTAACTTCTTTAGTATCCAATCCTCAACATCGAGCATAGAACTTTCCATCAGCTCGTGCGCTGTATTATCTAGGCTCGCAAATGTGCCACTTACGCCCAATTGTTGCAATGCTTCAAAAGTCTCACGGCCCCATTCATATTCAACCACATCGTCATTCTTGCCATGAAACATGTAAAGTTCGGGATATGTGGATGTACCCTTTAACGTTTCATAGACCACCGATTTGCGATTCAGGAATGACGAGTGCGCAAAAACACCAGACAAGTTCGTATTCAAATGATAGCCCGTGTGCAGAGCCAAGGCACCACCCATAGAGAAACCACCGACAATAATGCGTTTGGCTTCGATGCCTCCATCGACTTCTTTTTGTATAAGTTGATTTGCTATCTCATAACTCTGGGACATGCTATTCAGATCTTCATCGGCGGAAATATCCACGGACTCCCGATTGAACCACACTGTAGATATATCGCCACCAAATGGCGTATACTTCTGCATTGGTGCCGTGGGAAATATATATTTAATATGTGACCCGTTGAAATCTCTGCCAATCAAACCGCGCACCCATTCCCGTACATTGGGTCCCGTATCACCCGAGCCATGAAAGAATATAACACTGGCGCTTGGCTTTCGTATCATTGTCAAGATATTTCGATTTTTTTGTTCGATTTGGTTTTCTGAAATGATACTAAAAGCAAAATTAATTTATTTGGATTAAGTTTTTCTAGTATTGAAACTAATATTCAACGGAAGGGTTCACATACCAAATTTTATTTACTTTCGGTGTTCAGTTGCAATCATATTATTTTAAGAACTTCAATTCGGCACATTTTTGTATAGAAAATGAAATGTATTCTGAAATACAGTTCAAATATACAAGTATGTCTAATTTGGTTTTAGTTCCATTTTTACCATCTGCTCGGCTACTCATTTGTCAACGTATTTTATTGGGCAGTCTCAGCCTGAGATTGTGGGGGTCTCCTATCGCCTAATGGTTCAATAAACAAAGTTTATGGCGTGACATCTTTCACGCAAATGTTTTAGGGGCTATCATTTTGTCCCATGCTCGCCCATTCCCTCCTCAGCACCTAGCATCGAAACTGTGGCCCATTAGAGGGCATATTCACCTTTTAGCTGACCACTTGGAGCTATTAATATTATCTATATAGCCGTTCGACAATGTCGCGCTTTTGAAAAGTGCTTCAATAAATTAAAATAAAATAGAATTCGACTCCGGAATAGCACGAAAAACTGTCAACCCATATAAACCCCATTTTCCCTGAATCCCCAGCCAAAGCCCAGACACTCAATAAAGCAGTGGAAAGGAGGGGGTTGTGTGTAAGTATGTGTATGTGTGTTTGTGTGTGTGTGATGGGAAAACTGGAGCAAATGCATGACAACATCAACATTGTTGTTGTTGTTCGGGTTTGCTCTGGTTTTTGTTGTTGCCCAGTTTTTGGCAGCCAAAGCTCTGACCAAAACTAAAAACTGGCGGCGACAACGACGCACAATAAATTTTCCAGCTCCTGTTGGTGGCTCTTGTTATTGTTGTTGTGCGTCAACTGACCCACATTTTTTTGTTTTGGGGCCGCTGCGCGACTTGACAAGGGTTAAATAACAATAATAAAAACAAAAACCAACCAAAAAAAATTTTTTTAAGCTGGCTAGAAAAACATGACCAGCAACGACAGCAAGAACAACAACATGAGAAATGTAACAAACTAAAAGTTGCATTTCGGACCAGCCCCTCGCGATTCGTCCAACTGACCAACTGACCCATTCTCCGATCCCCAGCTTGTATACTGGACGATCCGCTGACCTGTCGCTCCCGTTCGTGCTTATGTGGGTGGGCGTTGAAAGCTCATCGCAGTTGAACTAGTTAAAGTTTAAAGGTGCGCAAAACTGAACTAAAACTCAACTTGAATTGAGTTGAGCGATTTATGTTTGTTTCAAACTCAAAGGAAGTGTGAAAGCAAACGAATTGAGTATTCTGGAGTATTATAACTTTTATATTATAGAAAAAAAAAAACTAAAACAAAACAAGAAATAAAATTGGACGCGTATAATACAGCTACCAACTAAAGTTATTTAAAAACTCAAGTAATCTTCGTTACATATAAGCATTATATAAAAGCTTTGTTATTCGTAGGGCGACATATATTTTTTTTCAGTTAAAAATAAAATATCAATTACCTTTAGATGCCTATATATTCAGAAATAAGGAATTCAGATTAAATTGAACATTTTATGAAGATTTAATTATTTATTAAATAACCAAAGAAATTCTGATATTTAAAAGTAATTAAAAAAAAAAAAGATTTTCTGCCCAACAAATTTAAATACTTAAGTAAATGAATAATGTAAATATTAAATTTTGGAATAATTGTAACTATGTGTGAACGTTAATAATGCAAAGTAATTAAATAAAAATTGTGTGCATTCAAATTTTTTTACATCAAAAGTACAAATATTCCAGTAATTACAAGAAATTGAACTCGAAATTTGGTCAATTATTGCTTAAAAAATTGGCAAATAACGAGTTTCTTTTTAATTATTATGTGTGCATACATTTTTGTTATTTGTGCAGATGTTATATGTGCAGATTTAATATTTCAACTGTAATTTAAGGATCAGCGCTCAAATTATTATTTAATATACCCCAAAATAATGTTCACACCTTGCTGTGCACTCCAAGCAAAAGCTGTGCGTGGCCAGTTCAGTAAGTTCCTGCTGTTGTTTTATGCTGAGGCAGGCAACTGGCAGCAGCTGCCTCATGTTGCTGCCAGTCGCATTTCGTAATGCCTTTTGCCTTATTCTAAGCTCTTGATGGCTACCGTCTGCCGTGCAGCTGGCGACGGAGGTGAAGGCAAAAGCGGACTGACGTGGGCTTAAGCCGTTGGCGCTGTCCATTTCTGGCCAGGCAGATTTACGCATGAAATGCACTCGACTATGTCTTAGGCAATATAGTCCCTACAGACAACGGGCTGGGGAACACGGTGTGGTAGAGGCAAAAAGGAATTGCAACTGGGGAATTAGTTGGCCAGGGAAATGGGCGCTAGCAGAATCAGCTGGCTGTAATCTGAGCAAGTTGATTATTTTTTAAAGCAAATTTCAGCAACAACTTGCAACGCCTCCGCTCTGCTCTTCCCCTGTGTCATTTCTCTTCCAGTTGCTTTGCATTGCAAGTCTCAGCGCTAAGTTGGCGCTAAATTAAAAACTTTTGCATTGCATATATTGCACGAGAGGATCAAGAATAGACTCCTTAGGGAGGTGGGGGGTTTGACTTGTGCCGAGAGTGAAGTCGTCCCAGCTGAGCGTTGTAATGCAGCACAGGGATAGGGGAGCAGGGCACTGGGATACTGTTGCATTTTTCACTTGTTAACAAAAAAAGAAATAAAGTTTTGCGCGCTGTTTTCGCCGTTTGCTTGTTTTGGCTCAAAGTTTTTTAACTTGGCTTTTGCTGCTGTTGCTGCTTGTAAAACCAATTCCGAGGAAAATGAAAGTAATTTTTTCCATTTTGCATTAAAATATACATATAATAAAAGTCAAGAAAGACAGAGCGACAGAAATAAAAGACAGCATAAAAAGCGGTACACCAACACTAAAAATATTGCTCGTTTACTTCGCTGTCAGCTACAAAATGTTTGCCATTTAAAATTGCAATGCAATAATACCAAAAAATTATCATAAAAACACAGCGAGAAGAATAAGTTAAGCGGACTTCAGGGGTGGCTTGTTGACTAGATGATGAAAATCGTGCAACAAAATAATGCAACATTGCGTATACGCAATGCGATGCGTGGATGGGCCTGCCTTGCGTATGCCAGCTGCATTTCAATTTGTGTTTTGCAGCTCTTCAAAAAGCTTACCAATTGAAGTGGCTTAGTTGAACTGGTTCAAGTGCAATAATTTTTTTTTGATTTTGATTTGCTTATATACATATTTATTTAGCACTTCAAAACGTGCACTGACGCTTAATGCTCTAAATAACTTAAAGCAATAAAACTGGTTCTTCAACTAAGTACTACTATTTTTATACGTCCGTCATAAATTTGTATGTCAGGATCAGTTTATTTACTCTTTTAATAATTTAAAAATGATTGAATTGCAAGTGAACCAGTTCGTGCATTGCATTAGTTCATGAGCCTAATCAATCTTAATCTAAATTATTGTTTCGATGTAGCTTCAAACTTTGTACCATTTTAAAATTAGCCGCATGTTTTTCATTATTTTAAGTTGTTACTTTGCATTCAAATGTAGAATCTTAATCGCTGCATAATGCGTACTACTTTTAATTGCATTTCGATATCAACTGACTAAGCATTGGACTGGTTCATGAACCATACAATTTTGCATCGCGCTTGAACTATTTTAATTTGCTTCGATAGTTTCTTTAAAGTCTGCGACTCTGTGAACCATGCCACGCCTCTACACCCGCATTCAATTGTCCCCCGCGCACTACTCGGTCAACACATTGCAGCGACTCACTTGAAAAGTTTTTCAACTGGCAACTGGCGAATTGTTATGCAATTTGCAAATCGAAAGGCGGCTACCCTCAACTCCTAACTTCCTTCTCCGTAACTCCCCGTCCTGGGCCCCCGTCTCTTGTTGCACTTTTCTTTGCCAGTATTTGGCGTGCGCACGTGGAGCTTGCGCTTTTGAGACTGTGCAATTGTTAACCAGAATCACGGGGTGAACACGAGGCGAACTGCTGCTGCCGCGTTGCATGAGTAACAAACGTGTAATTTCAAGCCAGCTGCTAGCAGGTTTGAAACGGAAAGGGAAAGGGGGCAGCTGGTATACAGGCGAGTCAGCACATGACATGTGAGTAAAGCCACGCCAATGGGGCCACGCTTTCTGGTCAGGCTCCAGGCTCTGGGTGCCCTGTCCAGTGTCAGACTCAGAATTTGGCCCAAAGCTTAGACCGCTGAGAGCTGTCAAAATGTATGAAAATGTTAACAAAACATGAGGGCAACAATAGCAACGGCTGAGACGCGGCTAGGTGGGCGTGGCAGCTACACAAAATTTAAAATCGCGCGATAAAGTAAAAAAAACGAGTGTAAAAGGAAAAGTGCATCGCGTAAGCTGAACAAAACCGCAAAACAAATGAATGAAATGTTCAGCGACAAGCACTTACAACAACAATAGACACTGGACACACAGTTTATAAAAGCTGCTGTGAAGCATATTGCAAGAGAAAGGGTAGAGGCGACAGCCGAGCAGACAGGCAGTGGTAAAGCTGGCAGATGGACAGCAGTGGAGAGTTTTTGGGTTTGGGCAGCTGCTGGCTGACATATTTTTGCTGTCATTTCTTGCCAAGATGCCGCAGCAGCTGTACAATAATATCAACAACAACAATTGCAGCATCCATAGTATAGACTAAGCTGCTAAGTCCTTGCCGCGACCCAAATCAACAACAGCTAGCGCAAGCCCAAAGCCAACCCCCAACCAACTCCTTGTGGCTCCTTACTCTTTACCTAATCTCAACTCTCGACTTTGTTCGTCGCAGCGTGGCTTTACTTTATTTCAGATATACGTTTATTTTCATGAATTATATCTGTGCTCTGCCAGCCCATCTGCTGTTTTCAACAACTGTGACTCGAGTATTTTTCAGCATTTGATTGTGCTTTTTTTTTTGATACCCTGTATAAAACCTGTCGCTGTATACATAGAAAAAAATCTATATTTTTATACATATGTTCGCAAATTTTAAATTTAATCTTATTGCCTGCTTAAAACCATATCTTAAGAAATGGCACAATTTTGGTCAATATATATCTATATATTTTGTGGAATTTTGACAAGAAACAAGTTAATAGAATAAAACTCAGTTTTTTGCATTAACTAAGCTCAAGTTATTTGCAAGCTAAGTCCATTACAGGGTATCTCGTAAAAAACACTAAGCAGCTTTTCCGTTACTTGCTTTTTTATTGCATACTTTGCGGCATTTCGTTTGTGTAACTCAGTTTTTGTGGCTTGGTCGCGATGTTTCCCACACTCGACACGGTAAATACATATATATTTTTTGGATGGGTCACAAATTTGAATGCAAACATTTGGTGTGTGCGAGTGTGTGTCTTTTCTGTGTTTGTGTGGAAGCCACATGAAATATGATAATTCATTACACGAGCATACAAAGGAAAAATAATGCGCAGGAAAGTAAAAAAAGAAGAAAACCCCGACGACACTCACTCAATTGTATCTTATGCAAATTGCCAGTGATTTTTCCTTTTTCCTGCTTCCTGTGCTGCTTCTTAGCGCATGATGCTCTCGTGTCCTTTGTGGTCGTCAAAGCATAAAGAGAAAAGCTGCGAAAAAAACCCAAAAGCGGCACAAAGCAAGGCAAAATATTGTGAAAATGCTCGAGTAACATATGCAAAGTAAAAGAAAAATCGTGAGACATGCGTTTTCTAAGCTGTTTTTTATGGGTCCGTTTGGCGCTTTTGTTGTTGATTTTGCGTTTTGCAAAATGCACGAAAATAAAAACATGCAAAATAAAAGCCTCAAAAAGATAAATAAAATTATAAAAATATTAACAGCTGCACAAATTTGGGTCGCGATGAACAATTTCATTAAAAGAAGAAAATATTCTCGGAGCATGAATTATAAAAAAAAAAGTTTGTTTACATATAATTCATTTGCACATATTTCAAATTTATGCGACCCGCAAAAACAGGTGTGCCAAGCAACGTGAATCAAATAGATGCATATTTTTATTATTCATCGCTACAATTGTTATATTTATGTATAAGTGCGATTCAATTGCTGTGCATAATTTGAGATTGACAATAAGCAAAATAAAGCAAAAAAAAAAACAATTAATTACGCAGCCAAAAAAAAAATTACCATGCATATATTTATTTTAATTTTGAATAATTTTTCAGCATTTATTATAAATTGTAATTTAAATAATACACATTTTTCATATTTTTTGTACTACAAATATACACACAATATTTTTTTAATAAATTCTGTTTTTAAAATGCCGTAAAAATGTAAATACCGTAACGAAATTTTGATCTTAATTATTTTATGGGCAATAATTTCACAAAAAGTAAACTTCCAATGCTTTGGTTTAGTTTTGTGAAAATCCACAGATAAGTCAAAATTATATAAAATGACACCCAAGCTTAATGCTTTTAAAATATTGCCAAGTATTACAATTACCATTTAATCTTTTTGTTTGTTTTTTCTCTTCCGAACTTACCACATATATAATTCAAAGCTGCTGGAGCCAACTTATAAAGCAGTACTTGATCAATTTACTTCCTCCTAATATTATAAATATCATTCGCTCTGTCGCGCATTAAGCTCCACTGGCTGATGCTGATGCTTGCCATTTGCTTCATTTGCTGGCTTCCAGCTCAACTGAGCTGAGCTCAGCTCAGCACTGTGTTTTAGCCTCCGCTCTTCTGTACATCACTTTAGCTGCCAATTAACAGCATGCCCCATTGAGCATATGAAAAATGAAGTTTCAGCCAAGTGAAGCGATGGGTCGTGCTGCGGGAAGTGTGGTGTGCGGGGTGCTGCAGGGTGTTGGTTGTGTGTAAGTGAAGAGCAAATGACATTGCGATGAGTATTGCAAATTATTGGTGAAGCTAACAAATTGCCAAATAGCCAACTGAAGAGAACTTTGTGCAAATTGAAATTGCTACGAAGCTTAACAAATTTTCTATTTTTCAAGTTCGTTGCTTGCTTTATATCCTGTTGCCAATGAAAATTGTATACAGTTCGATTCGATCGAGTAAATGTGTAATTAGCATAATTAAATAAATAAATAAGTAATACATAACTAGACATTTATGTTTATATTTTTAAAATAAAAAACTCGTTTCTCAGACCGAACTTCGATATAAGATTTAAAATTCTGATCAAAATAAAATTTTTTTTTTAAAATTATAATAGATGGCAGTAGGAACGAGCGACAGCAGTTTAGAACTGGCTAAAAAGTATTTTAGTTAAGTACTTTTGAACTTCAGTTACCATGTTTTTTGCTTGTCATCAATCAAATCGAACGCTGCATATATTTTAATTAATCGCGTGTCAATTGCTTAACTATCTTTAGCATTGCTAATGAGAAAATTGTCAGATACTCCCCCTCCCGCTGTTGGTGCCCACTAATGCTGGTGCTGCTGCTGCTGCTGCTTCAATTGCAGCCCCTACCAAGCTGTCAACAAATGTGTGGCCATTCAAGCTGCTCGTAAACTTGGCCTGGTCAACCCAACGAGTTTTCAGCTGACTCTTTTTCTTACCGCACCCCTTGCTTCTTCCCGCCGCCGCTGCCTTCTTCAGTGGCTCAACTACGTTTCGTGCTGTGGCTTTTTATCGTTTTGCCCGCTGCACTTGGGCAAACAAAAGTTTTAGCCACGACGACAGCAGGCGGATGGAACGGCCAAGACAACGAGAGGGGAGAGAGCTGTAGCTCTGTGGTTTATTTGTTTGGCCAGCAAACTTTGCTACCTTGTGCGCACTCGATTCTATCTGCCAGATACTTTACGGGCTGTTTTTTCTTTTACTCGCCTCTTTTTTGTTACCCGGCGTAACTTGGTCTGCAATCGATGAAGCGTAAATGTTCAAATGCTCAGATATTTCCTCTCAAGTGGCCAGCGGGCGTAAAAAGAAACAACAATAGTAGCGGCAACAACAGCAACCAAATTGTTTTTGTAGCTCGTGCTTTGGTCATTACTTTAGCCAAGCCACCAATGCGTCGCCGCAGCTGGCAAAAGATACTTTTGTATCTTACAGATTGCCTTTGGGTGTTTTCACTGAGTAAATTTGTCTCCACTTCTTGTGCTGCTTCTGCTGCCTCTGCTGCTGCTGCTGCATGTGCGCACCAGGGGATTTGCAGTGCAGCAGCAACACATTGTAATAAACTGTAGGGCCTTCAACAACACCTCCATCAACTACCCGTCTCCCCATTAAAAGTTACCCTCTCTGCTGTTTCTCTTTTTTCCCCTTTTTTGTCTTTTTGTTAATTTTGTCAAGAAGCTGCAATGCAATTTTTATAAATGAAATTTCGACTCGGTTTTTTGGTCTTAAAGTCCAAAGTTTATTGAAGCAAAGTTTCACGCCACCTGTCCGTCGGGATAAGCGGGTGTTGCGGGTGGCCGGGAAGTGGCTGGCAATTCGAATATGATAAGTGATGTGCCCCAACGAAAAGCGCCAAAAAGCC
Organism: Drosophila nigromelanica; assembly: GCA_004149465.1. NCBI lineage: Eukaryota > Metazoa > Arthropoda > Insecta > Diptera > Drosophilidae > Drosophila > Drosophila nigromelanica. Next base: position 59,170 of record SCDS01000404.1, read on the forward strand.
AAAAGTTTTTGCGTGCCAAAAGTGAAATTGAATTTTGCACTGTTGATAAAGTGATACAGCTGGGGAGAAACTGAGGTGGGGGTGGTTCTCACTGTCGGAGGGCGTGGCATATGAGTTGGGCAAGTCTCTGACCAAAAAAAAAAAGAAAAGATGAAGAGTTAACAGCCAACGCGTTTGAAAAAGTTCCTTTGCTGCGTTATTTACTCTCCTTTTTTTCTTGCCGGCTCGCCGTTGAGTGCAAAAGTTTAGACTGGAGGGAGGGGGTGCTGCGGTTGCTAGCCAAAGCATGCATGTGCATACCCGGCAACCGGGATACACGAAAAGCTAAAAAAAAGCGGTGAAATTTGAGAAATGCTGTAAATGGTTTTTGGAAACACAGCGACTATTTTTAGAAATTTAAAGCAGTAATTTATATCATAGATATTTCGAAAGTTTCTTTGTATAATAATAATGTTATAGACAGTTTTATACATTTAAAATATGTCTTTAATTTATTTTGGACACATAATTATTTCGTGTATATTAATTATTATATCACATATTTTTGACATAAAATGTGCTTCAGATATAAAATATTTCAGATAAGTTTAAATATTGACCATTAAGTATGAAACTAATATTTTGAAGTTTTTGTGTCCAATATCTTATGAATTCTTTGGATATATCATGAGATTTTTAGATATTTAATAAACATATTGTATAATTAATGAAATAATTTGAGACTTGTATATATAATGAATGAATTTATCGATTTTAATCGTTATTTTTGACGCTAAATAAGAAAACAACAATTTGAAAAAAGTCTAAGTTAAATTCAATACTTTTCGTATCGCTCTTTATTCGACCTATTTACTAATTGCACACAACTTTAAAACGTTATCTGCTCTTTTTGCGAAACAACTTCAAACGCCAAAATGACTAAAAATGTAAAAAAGGCCAAAGAAAAACAAACATATAAAATATATGTTATTTAAACAAATTTTCGCGCTAGCTGTCGTGGTTTGCACCACTCAACAAGTGTTGGTGGTAAAAAGTTCTGCCCTCAGTAGAAAAAAGTGCATTTGCTTTGCTGTTGTCCTATAAAAGAGGGCGTCTTGTAAACATGATATAAAGAAAACAACAACAACAACAAACGGGAAAGTAAACGAAAAAAAAAACAATTCGAAAATGTAAAGAAAACAGAAAACATTTTTGGGGGCAAGTTTTGAAAGTTGCAACTTATCTGTTGTTGCTACTCAGGCAGGCAAGCAAAAAAGAAAAAAAATAAAAACTTTTGTGGAGTGCAGCAGCAAGAGGGGAGGGGACTGGCCACAAAAGTTTCTTAAGCCATGTTAATCGCACACATTCGCACTAACAACAACCAACAACAACAACAATTGGGGGAAGGGGGAAAAGTGTGGAACTGTTGTGTGCTTGAAATCATGTGTGTATCTTTGCTGCAACTTGGACCGGTTTTTCCACTTTTGCCAAAGCAATTTGGGCCCGTTTCGGCACCGCATAAAAACGCGCTGTTGGCTGCAATGTTGCAAAGTTTTCAAGACTTGACTCGAATCGACTCGACTCGACTCGACTCTTGACTCTTAACACACGAGTCTTGTGTTTTTGAGGCAATGCACATCGTTGCACAGTTCGACGAGGGTCGCTACAGGCCCGCCCTCCCTCCCTTTCGCTGCCTCTGTTTTTTCTGCATTGTCATGCAAAAGTGGTAATGAAATAACGGTACCTAGCCAGCACACACCCGCACACTCAAAAGCAACCATTCATGCCAGACCAAAACCCAGAATCCAACCCAACTCGAGCAAAGATCTGGGCACCGCAATCTGGCAGATTTCTCCACTTTTTTTTTGTTAACCCACTGAATGTGGAAGAGAGAATGCGGCCCAGATGCAAAACTTTTTGTTTGTTTACACTTGCGAAATAGTTTTGATAATGCGAGAGTCGGGAACGAAAATTCCTCAACTGCTGTTGTCAGCTGAAAATCAGACTAAAAGTTCAGTTCTCAAAAGCAGCTGCTGTTGTTCTATCAAATTAATTAAAGTTTAAAGTTTTTACTTAAATTAACAAACCGTAACACAAATTTGTTTCTGTTGTATATTGTAATATTTGCGTTGTAGAATTTCAAGTGCATATTGAATTTGTGCTATAGTGCAAAAATGAAATTAAAATGAATTTATGAACCGCAATTTAAAAAAAAAAACATTCATAGGAAAATAAACATACGTATCTTGAAATTAAGTAATTTTTATCTCTGTTGTTTCTGTCCATATATATATGTTTCTATGCACAATATGTGGTAAAAACACGAGTTACCTAATGGGTTAAAATTCATCTTCTTGTAAATGTTGTCGGTTTTGGTCTTGCCTCATAGCATGACTACTTCTCTCTACCTTCACTCTTTAACTTTCTCTCAGCTCACCCTCCTTTCTCTCCCTCTCGCGCGTTGACTCCTGAAATTGGTCGCACCTTTTGTCAGTTACTCTGCACACAGCTTCTTGGCTTTTACTTTGCCAAAGCGAACTTACAACATGGCCATCAATATTTTTTCTGCAGTCACAAGACAAAAAACCCGTTTGCTGCACCCTATAGCTCTCCTTCTCCCCTCTCTGACCCCTTTTTGGTCCTTTCCTTTAAATTGCAATCTTCTTCCGTTTCGTTGACTTTTGCTGCCTCGGCAGACAGCTCCTTGCTGCTGTTGCTGCTGCTAGGATAAATGGGCGCAGCTTAAACAGATAACATTCATTGTTACACCCACTAGCGCTCATTTTACACCCCTCCTCCCCCTGCTTACCTTTCGTTTCGTTTTGTGTCCGTGTGACTCATAAGAAAATTATGTTGCATTTTATGTGCGCGCCATTGCAGTGCAGCTTTTATCGAGGCAGCTGCCGTTTGGCTTATATGCCATACGTATATAAAGACATTAAAGACACCCAAACATACATACACACACACACACACACACACACACACACACACACAAACACACACACACAAACACACACACGCACACACACACACACACACACACAAACACACACCCAAGCGGAGCTGAGATTTGAATTGGTAAAGTTTTTGGTGCATTGCCAGTTGTTGCAAGAGTCTAAGAGATTTGTTGCCGCTGGCAAAATAATAATAACCCATAATCCCCATTTGTTTTGTGTCTTTTGTGCCGTGTTGTGTGGCACTTTATATATCCTGTACTCATTGAAAACGGGTAAGAAATGGTATCATAAGGTTGTGCAAGTGCATAAGACAAAACGTTTAAAATCGACTCAATAAAGTGAATAAATGCTAAATATATTAAAGTCAACTTTTTAAATGATCGATAAATCGATAAATATCGATATATAACGTGTTTATTTTTTAGTCACACAAAAAAATTTTACTTTTTAAATTTCCTCTTAAAATTAATAAGAGCTTTGTTTAGAACATTACTTATTGCATTGCCATTTAAATACCCTATAAAAGCGTTAAATATTGAAAAACAAATACGTAATCAAAACTGAGTGTCAGAGCTGAGAACACGGTTTTCCACACTGTACTTATTCAAGGATAACTTTGCATACGCTCAAATAAACAGGCGTATATTGATTGGGCTTATACTCATAGATCAAAAACATTGCATGAGTCTTGACCGTTAAAAGGCAAAAATCTATGCCAAATTACATTGTAATCAAGCGGAGCTCAAATACACACTACACACACGCACACAGTACACAGTGCACACACTCACTGTTTGGTGTGTTCTTACATTTTACGGCCAAATTCAATGCTGGTAATTAACTTTGAAAATCCAATTATGGCAAAACTTTTACTAGAGTTTGTGGGGGAGTTGTGTGTGTAACTGTGTGTATAGAAACTTGCAAGAGTAAAGTGTTGCCAGAGCATTTTCTGTAAGTGTGTAGGTGTATGGTTTTGTGTGGGTGCATTTATAAGTGATATGCAGAACATGCAATTAACAAGAGCAAATTCACTCGACTCGCTCAGAGCAGCCAGCGTCTGTTGTTGTGCCATTGTGTGTGTGCTGTGTGCTGTGTGTCTGTGTGCCTGTAGCTACAAGCTCGCCTCGCCTTGGCTCTTCGCTGCCTCGTGTCGTATTGGATTCTTCTATTTTTGCCTGCAGGCGGCCACACACACATACTCACACACGCAACCGCACAGTGCAGCCAGAGCACAGCACGAGACGCCCACTTTTAGCTGCTGCTGCTGCTGGCAGTCTTGGCATCTGGAATTTGGTTAGCCCGCCCAGTTTCACAGCCCACCATCGCTGCCTCCTATTGTTTCCATTTTAATATAATTCTCACGTAATAATTGCGTTTGAGCAGTGTCAAACTATGCCAACAAAAGAAGACGTGTGAAAAGAAGACCCTGCGCTCAGCCGCCTGCTCCCTGCACCTTGCACACTGCTAGACTACGTTTTGGCCGCAGACAATGTCCGTCGCATTGTCGCACCGTTGACCGACTTTGCAGTCATCCATAAGTTTGAGTAAATCTCCATGCTATTGGACAACCAACTGGCAGCTGCCTACTATGCGCCTATTAATTTCAACAGAAATAGAGAACTATATACATAGATGAATTGTACATACTATAAGACTACAGAATTTGTTTTGTTGTTTTTTTATTTAAATTCTTTTACTGGGAAATTTGTAGTACATGTATTGCCATGTTCAGCACCTAAAAGTATGCTAACAAATTTATTTAAAAACCTACTCTTTAATTGTGGTTCAATAAAACCAAATTCCTTAAATATCAAATAAAATCAAAAACTAAGTTTGCATTGAAAATAATACAATAAAATATGGGAAACTGCTATAAAGTTTATTTAAACGAACAGAGAGGAAAGTACTTACATCAATTTCGAAAAATATAAATAATTCTTTTTCACATTATGGCTGTTTCAAACATGGAAATTTTATTTCACTGTAAGTATCGAATTCGCCCCTTTATGTATGGCAGCTACCGTTCTTAATCCGGTTACTGATTTTATTTTAAAGCACTTATAATTTTATTCATTTTTAGATATGTACATATGTATTTTTTTTTAAATCATGTTCCTGTGTATTTTTGCGCACATCATCTAGTCAGCTCTCATTCCCATTACTTGACTTGTTTATTATGTACAAAGGAGCATATCCTTTTTTTCATCGCTCCATTTAGCGCTTACAATTTCTGAGAATTTTGCAAATTTGCACCGGAAATTGAATTTTTCATTTGCGCATCCTGTGCAATCGTTCGGCCAGCATGTCTTATGATAGCGCTTCACTGTATTTTATTATTTTTAATTTCCCGTCAAGCAATTGTAAGACATTTTTCTTTGACTCCATTTTATAATGATAATTTAATTAGCTGCAAGTGGTTGTCTTTTTGCCTTTTGCCAGCTCATTAACTGCACTTAACTGGCGCCCAACATCGCGACGTTGCGTGAATTTTTAATGATAAGCCACCCGGCCACTCAGTCCTCTCATCCATCCACCCATCCATCCATCCATCCACCTTAAGCTTTACGCCTCGGGAGATCTGTCGTTCATGACAAATTGTGTCCCGGTTGTCCCGGACTGCCATTTTGTATCGTTTTATATGTACATGTCAATTAATGTGATATTGATAGTATTCAGGGAATTTACTTTTATTTTTGCATATGTCAATATTTACATGGCAAACTGCAGTCAGCCGCAAAATTTATGCGCAAACTGAATTGCGTTTGGTGCTCCTATTATTTTTGGACGCAAATATTTGTGGGCTCTCATACACATGGCGTATGCATAATCAGTCAGCTGAGCAAATCAAATGCGTTAGGCTTGGACATGCATAACAACGAGGGGGGAAACATCTAGACTGCATAGTAGATTTGTTATGCGTGCGAAGTAGCGAGTGAAAAGTATTCAACAACGAGTAGTAAACAACGAGCATTAAATGGCAAAATTTAGCATGATAGTATTAAAAAGCGAGTACATATCGAAGAATCCTTTTCAGCAACAAGTGATAAGAGTAGTAAGCAAAGAAGTAGGAAACATGAAAGACTAGTAGACAACGAGTAAGAAGATATAAGTTATAGTTGTTGGCGACCACTAAGCGGAATAGAATAAATCAACAAGTTAAAAGAAACATGTACTTTTTAACAGCAACGAGTGGTGCACAAAGAGAAGCTAAAATACTATTGACGAGTATAATGCAGAAATGGTCAGTAGCTAGTAACGAGTAACAGCATAGCGTTGCACGTGTCCTTACGCAGCAATATCAAAATAGCGAGTACAAATGTACGAGTAGCGAGCAACGAGTGCAACAACAGTGAGTGCTGAAACTCGTCGGCGTTAGTATTCTGGCAATTTGCCTAAGTGCAACCGAATGGACGCCGCTGTCGACTTCAAAGTTTTAATTAGAAACGCAACTGCAAAATGGAGGACAAGAAGGCGTAAGGACAGCGCAGGAGGCAGTCAAGCGAAATGAGCAGACAAAATGCGTTGACAGACGATGTGAAAAGGAACAAAGCAGCAGCAGCGGCAACGGCAAACGCAGCTCAACGAGGCCAGCGCCAAAAAGTAACTTTAATGGCAGTGCGAATAAATGAATGGGGGGAAAAAATGGCAGAGCGCGCAATTTTATGTGGCACACAAAACTTTTGACATAAATTCGTAGAGCCGAAAACGAGAACTGATGCGTCCAGCCAGCTATAGCGTCAGCGAGAGAAGAGTTTGCCACCTTGGCGGCATGTTACTTAGATAAAATTTTGCTAAGACGCTGCCAGACGACTGTCAAATTAATTTTAATGCGATTTTCATGGCTGTGTCTCGCATAACTTTTTGGATTTTAACGATTATTGGCCCTAATGTGAATGCAAACCCCCCAAAAACAAATTCACTCGACCCTCGAATCGCGCCCAGCCCAGCCCAGCCCGCCTGTCACCCCACCACCCAATTGAAACAATCTTTAAATTTAGCACATGGCGGCGACAGTCGGCAGCAAATGCACAAATTTATTACCAGACGCTTCTGGAAATGGGTACTGGAACTGGCTTAAACGCTGGCTCATGCATATTTGATGCCAAATATAAAGCGGCCATAAATTCTACTCGAAATTTACGCAGCAAAGTAAAAGTAATGCCCAAAAAACGAAGAAAAAACGGGGAAAAAGGCGACAGGCTAAGAGCTACGCACGCACCTATGTCTCGAGTTCTCAGTACTTGAGAACTTTGCCGTTTGATTTCTTATTTTCCGTTCCAGTTCTTCTTTTTTTCATTTAATGTGAAGGACACCGGCTTATGGAAAGAAAGTTCGCCCGAAAATTGTTTATTTTATTCGTTTTTTCTTATTATTATTTGTTTGTATTTTGTTGTCTTTTTACCTTGACGACATTGACAAGTTGAACGACTGTATTCGAGGCTTACCTATAATGGCTTATTAAAAATTAAATAAATTTTGCGGTTCTCGACCGGCGGTAATACGAGTTTAAACAGGGTGGAGGGAAAGCTTCTTATGTTCAACTAAATTGAAAAGTTGGGAATCTCTTTTCGACCACATAAAAAAAATAAATATGCAATTATGCTTAGGAAGTTTGCCAGCAATATTTGCGAGAATATCAATTGTATGAAAATAATATGTTGCGTAGTTTAAATGAATATGTGTAATAAAACAGAAAGTACTCGAAAACTTAAAATATAGAATATAGAAAAAGAATTAAAAAAACACAAAGCTTGTAGCTATATAACATTGTTAATTTCTATCTCATTTTCTATTTTTACAGTCCTAATAACAATATTGAGCAGCTGCTGTCTGGTGCTGGCCGATGAATCCATCGACACACGTGAAAATGCGGATCTCGTTCTGAAGTGTCGCTTCACCGAGAAATATGAGGCAAATGATTTTTCATTCTTTTGGACGCGCTCGATATCAAATCCGGCGCAGTTCGACAACGTTGCCATTGGCGAAGTGCAATTGAGTTCCGGCTATAGGTGAGTCAACTATCCAACTTCTACCTCCATCCCTCCCTCACTTTGCTCATAAAACAATGATGTGTGTTAAGTCCGAGTTTAACAGCAGCAATGAAAATCTGTGGAAATTGCTGTTTCAGTTCCTGTTTCAGTTCCTGTTGCTGTTATCCTGTTATGTCAGCCTCTGCTTGCCATTTGTTAAGTTAATTAAATGTCGCACACACCAACATGCCATTTATATAAAATGCGATTTATGCATGTGACTGTCTGGCAACTTAATTAAAATCAAGTTCTTGGCAATTTAAACGGGTCAGAAAAGCGACAAGGCATTTGGGCAGCCAACTGTTCTGGCCATATCCTTAATCCTTAATGTCAATGCCGACGCGTGTTAAACATTTGCACAATTATGAGGTACGCAAACCCGCACACACATACATACTTACACACTCATATGCCCATATCTGTTTATGTTTCATTTTCATTAACCGTGCGCGCCCGCGCTCGCTCACTTGCGCCATTTGCAATTGTATTTTTATTTGCTTCGTGCCTCGACTTCCGTTTCCGGCTCTCAATGCGCGCTCGGCCTGTTTTTAATGTTTCGCTTGGCTTGTCTCGCGCTCTTTTCCCTTTCTTCCTGCTGCTGCTATTTCTTTCGCTTCTTTATGTGGCAACGCATAAATTTTAAGTGCCCAGTCGAGGCCACAAAATGCATCGCGTTTGCCTGCCAAATGAAATGCCCAACAGCAGGCAATGTCGGACATTTTGCCAGCCATATGTGTATGTATGTGTGCGCGCGAGTTGCGCACAATAAAAGCAAATCAACAAACAGCAAATAGAAATCCAAAACATAAAAAAAAGCGCAAGCAAAGCTAACGGAGCAGTCGCTGGGTCGAGACCCAGTTCCCAGGCAAATTGTAAAATACATTTTTACTGCAATTTGTGCCGAAAGCTAACAAGCAGTAGTAGCAGCAACAACAAATGAAACTCAAGCCGCGTCCTAACAAAGGCATTCCCCATGCACCTATACCCAAATAAATATACATATATAAAGCATATAGAAATATAAATGTAACTGTATCTGTATCTATGTATTTGCGGACATCGCTGGCGCTGCAAAAGTGAAATTACTGCAAATTTCGCAGCCTGCCAAAAAAAAAAAAAAAATTATAATAAAAAGGCCGCTGCGATTTCTGGGGTCATCGAAACCACAGAATGGCATAACAAAATGAAGACCCAAAGGCACGCCGAGAACTGGATGGAACAGCGCAGGGGAGCCTCTGGCCTGGAGCTAATATATTGTTAAACATTTCATTTAACGAGTCAGACGCAGACAGCGAATTTTTTGGCCAGGCATTTAGGAATGCAAGTCATTCTGCTAATGGGGGATTCCCAGCTAATGTCACAAATCGGCCTGAAATCGCCAAAAAAATTTGTTTCAGTGCAGGTCGTTTAGAAATAATTATTATAGTTATGGGAAGTTTTCAATTCTTAGAACATTCTATAAAAATAGTAAAAAGAAAAAAAGTACAAAATTTGTAGAGCGCATTCTATTAAGTTCTTATATAACGTGCATATTTATATATAAATTTGCTATTTTGTTTTTTTTCTTTTAATATGTAGAAGATCCAATGAGTTTTCAATAGTTATAGTTATATGCATTTGCGTTTACAGTTCCCAGAACATCCTTTTAAAAACTCTGCCAAAAAATCGAAAACACACACACATAGAAATTGAGTTGAAAGTTGAAACCAAAACATGTACCGGAATGTCCCATTGCCAAATAATTGGCTACAGCAATAGACGTTTAACGCTGCTGCTATATATATATATATATATATATAGATAAAAAGAATCTGCATTGGAATCTCCTAAACGAATTCGAATTTCGAGCACAACGAACCGAATCGCAGACAAAACGCCTCTGGCAATGGCATGCTTAAAAAATTGCAGGAACAACATGCCGCAAGACGTGAGAAGTTGGGGCGGGTGTCAGTAAAAACAAAAATAAAACACGGGCTACACTACAGATCCCGCAGGAGCTTTTTGCGCTCAAGGACGTGCGACACGCGCGCCTTTTTTAATTCTTTAAACGAGCGATTGCTGCATTCTACTAAAGATTCTCGTTTTTTTCCCCCAAGCGGCAGGCGATGAGTGGAGAATTGCGCTTTGCCAGCAATTTTTATAATTTGCACCGTGTTTTTTTTTTTCTATTCGTGTATTGTGTCCTGACGGTAGCCCGTTGTCTTGTCCCCAAGCGCAGGCTGCAAATGAGCAGCGACGTCAGCCGCCAGAGACGTCGCAGCAAATAGAAAAATAATAAAACAAAAAAAATAAAATAAAATAAAAATACATGGATAAAAAATTCAACTAGACCAGGACGAATGAGCCTGTGGAGAATCGAGTCAATTTGCCTTGCTACAATCATTTTTTCCTTTTTTTTTTTTGTGGGTCAACGTCGTCTGCGTGTTTTTCTTTTTTTTCATATTCTCTGTTCAGAGATTTCAACATAGTTAGTTGTTTTTCTCATATTTTTTTATCTGTTAGTTTAAGCCCAGTGTTTGAAGTTTCCAGCCATGTTCTGCTGTGGTTTTACTGCACGGCTAACGCGTTCCTCTAACAAATTAAACTCGTTTTTCCGCTGACGCGTGTTTTTGCGGCTTGTAGCAATTAGCACAGGAAACAGCGCAAGCAAGGTTGGCTGGGTAGGCTAGGGTAGCTGGTAGCAGTGGCTGATGCTGCTATATTGAGTGAATTGTCAATTAAAGCGATAAACTGTGTCTAGACGCCAAATGAGATGTGTCGCATTCGCATTAAGCGTCCACAATGTCCAGTCACGCCTTAGCATCTGGCACTATTTCGATTTTTTTGAGCTGTGTTTGACAAATGAACAGCAGTCGCTGAGTGAAGAGCTCCTGGGGGCTTCAGGAGTGAGGCTGATACTGCGTCTTGTTTGCCAAATTAATAAACTGCTGCGTAGTCACCAGTCTCAGTCATCGATCCATTGACCAGCCAAGTGGACAAGCAGCTCCAAAGGAGCGCATCAATTTTCAGTAGTTGTCCCGGACAACCGACGAAATAATCAGCGTGCTGAGAGATTGAGAAAAATTGGCAAAATATATAAAATGAAAATATAAAACAACAAGAGAAAAGTGGAAGCGTAAAAGTAGCCGAAGACTAAATATGCTTGCAAAAATACAAATTAATCTCAATGTGAAAGCAGTTTTACGAGCAATATGCTAAAAATTTGAAAGCAAACTAAAATAAATGTACAAAGATATACAGAGATAGAGATATATTGAGTAGAAATAAAATATACAATAAATTTTGATATAAAACCAAACAGAAACATTTTTTTTAATTTATGAAAAGGATAATTTATAAGGGAATTACAAATATTGCATTAAAAAAAATACTTTGATTATTTAAAAATATTAAAAATTCGTCTTTTAAGAAAATACAATAATACGTAATTGTCTTCCGAATGAGCTCAATAAGAATTCATGTTTGTTACACTTAAACGTTGAAATTGAAATAATATATGTATAAGCTCGGGTATTTAGTTATCTGGTAAGTTCGTCGCCGGGATATATTCAATGTACCTTATATCTAAAAAAGACAAAAAAAAACCCTTGATATTTGACAAATTTCTTAACAAGATAATAATACCCCAAAGCCGGACACCATCAAAAGAAATTCCTTAAAAATAAAGACATTGACAACTACAACAAAATGAAGCACTAAGTGGTGCACAGTTTGCTGGTGGTGGTGATGCTTGTATGAGTAAGTGGTACAAAATAATAGCAAATACTGCTACATCCGTCAAATGTCCTGTCTACGCTTAAGCATTCGAAATTTGATTGATTTAGTATTGATTATCTTTAAATGGGAATTCATTTTTGAAGCGTTTCGCAAATATAGAAATTCAATCAGGAAAAGTTGAAAAATTTACAATTAAAATAGAGAATTAAATTTCTGCCTGACAATTAAATTGGCAACAAAAGCTTAATAACAATAACAACAACTACTAGTACTGTAGACATGTTGACATTTTGTTTACTTATCGGTTGCTAAGGTCTGGCAACCCTCTTCAGCTCCCACGTGGCCCATCTGCGCTCCGTTGTCATCGTTATCGTCAATCGAAGTCGTCTAGGAAAATATGCAAACATTTATTGAACGTTGATTTTATTTATGTTGCTGTCACACCCTTCTCTCCCCACACTCCCAGACCCCTCTCGTCCTGCTCAAATATTAACATTTGCTATTTATTTATATTGCGAATCGTTTAAAGTTGAATCACCTGCGGTACGGAACGGCAGTAGTCGGTAACAGTCAGGACCCGCAGCAGGTCATCAACGGAAAACTCAATATTAGCACAATTTGTGTTAAAGAGAAAGAGGGCTGGGAAGGCAAAAGTGCGCCTCCGCGGGTGCACTGGCCAAGTTTATAAATAAAATAAATTGAATTTTTAAATACAATTGCTATGAGAACATTGATACCTGATTAAAGTACCAAAAAATATTTATAAAATTAAAAATAAAATAAAACAATTATATAATTCAAACACTTAACACATTTTAATGGTTTATACATTTTTTACCTACCTCACAGGCTCGATTTTCAACCGGAGCGCGGCATTTATGATTTGCAGATCAAGAATGTTTCCTACAATCGGGACAATGGACGCTTCGAGTGCCGCATCAAGGCCAAGGGCACCGGTGCCGATGTGCATCAGGAATTTCATAATCTCACCGTCCTAACGCCCCCGCATCCGCCCGTCATCTCGCCCGGCAGCATTGCCGTTGCCACCGAAGATAAACCCATGGAGCTTACATGCAGCAGCATTGGCGGCTCACCGGATCCCACCATAACGTAAGTCGACATAGACTCTTTATAATTCATATAAACTCATATACGTATACAGCAATCTAAACTAACTGCTTAATATCTATTCTTAACTCACGCGCAGTTGGTACCGCGAGGGCTCGAATTCGCCGCTACCTGCGACTTTGCTACGCGGTGGCACCAAGGATCAACCCACCAATGCCACACTCTCGATAAAACCACGTCGCGAGGACGATGGCGCCAAATACAAGTGTGTGGTGCGCAATCGCGCCATGAATGAGGGCAAACGCTTGGAGGCTACAACCACATTGAATGTTAACTGTAAGTGCATCATGATTAATTCTATTTAAATAGTAGCCTATAAATGTAGCTTAAACAACGGCAGCTTAAACTGTATCCTTTTATTGGCATGAAATGTATCACGATTTCGCGCAAAAACTCTTTTTCTACTAAATTTTATGACTGAAAAGCGAGTGTTTATAAAGTTAATCCAAAATGAAATAGTATTAGCAAAGTCAATATAACTACTATTTATATTACCTTTGGTATTAGGCTTTATAGAGTACTTGAATTGCGTTTTATTTATTTTTGCCCCTCAGCGTATATCAGATTATGGAAGTAAGGAAATAAGAAGATTTGCAGATGCGAGCCGTATTAGTGAAAAACGAACTATGGCAGTATGTCGACGGAACGAAAAGTTGCCCAGTCGACGCGGAAAGACAAACTGTATGGAAAACATACGACGAGAAGGCACGTGCGGATATTTTATTGTCAATTAGCCCATCGGAGTTGGCTATAATTGAAAGTTGTTGTTCGGCA
>SCDS01000405.1:0-37164 GCA_004149465.1 Drosophila nigromelanica
AAAATTTTTGCCGATTTTGGCATGATTTTTGACAAAAAATTTGACCCCCTCAGAATCGGGTTTAATGTTGATTTTTATACTAATTATGACTAAGACAATCGAATAAAAACAAAAATTCGCAATTCTAAATTTTGAAAAAAAAATTTTTTTGAAAATGAATAAGGGGGGGTACATGATATTTTCACAAAAAAATGAAAAAAAAATTATTTTCAAAACTGCATATATTTTAAATGCATTACTAATCTAGATGACAAAACATGACCAAAATGCCATCGAACATGAAAATCGGTTCAGTTTTGCCAAAGTTATGGAAGTTTGAAATATGGAAGTTATAGATACAAAAGATTTACATGCCAACATTATATGTTTATATTAATCTATCAAGCAAAATCTTAATACTTTCTTACGCGGGAGTAAACTTTAATATATTCAAAGTTCAAAGTCTGTAGTTTTAATAGCGGGGGAAAGTTAATGAGTTCATGTGGACAGACGGGTGTAGAGTAAGACGGGTATTGTACAAACTCAATATACTCTTTTCGCTTCGTTAACGAGTATAAAAAAGTAAGAATTCGTTTGAAATTATAAATTTGGGACAGTCTTAACTAGTGGAAGACTCACCTTGTATTCCTCTACGGAGTAAAGCACAACCTTGCGATGAGCATCACAGGCAACCAAGTACTTTTGATCCGGCGAATAGGAGACATCGGTGACGGCGCCCAAATGATCCAATTCTGTCTTAAGCTCCAACGTGCCGTTTTTGAGTGAATAGATATGCAGCTTCTGATCATCACCGCCGACAGCCACATCCAAAGTTTCTGCATTGGTCGCTATGGAGCTTGCTTCATATTTGATGGGCAGCGAAAATATCTTCTTCTGACCCTGCACCAAAGTCAGCTCCTTAATACAGGCCAGGGCAATGATGTTCTCACTGCGTAAGATGGCCAAGCCGCGTGGCTGGCAATTGAGCTTGACCACATAGTCTGTGTAGCTATTTCCCTCGACACTGAACTGACGCAGACTGTCGTCAATGCCGCATGTGTAGACAAACTCATCCCAGGCGGCAATGCCATTTATCTGATTGCCATGACCAGTGCCGGTGATGCGATCGTTGACGCCGCTGCCGGAATTCCAGTTGGTCACAATGCCGTCGTGGCTGCCCGTGTAAATGGTGCTACGATCATCGCTCAAGCCGAGCACTGTGATTGGCTTGTTATGACCTTTGACTACCCGCAGTGGTTTGCTGGGATCCTCCACATTCAAATAGGTAATGACGCCCGACAGCGAGACGGTTAGCAAATGCTCTCCCTGCCACAAGCACGACACCTGCTGATCATCCACGGTGTTGCCCATGACAAACTCGCTGATCAGCTCACGTGACTCCACCTGCCAGAGACGGCAAGTCTTGTCGCCCGAACAGGTTAGCAGTTGAGTGCCGTCCGGCTTCCATGCGACCGCATAAACGCCACCCTTATGCGCCGGCGAACCGAATTCGCCCACCAGCTCCGAGCTGCTTCCGTCATACAGAAACACTTTGCCATCAAAGCCCGCCGAGGCAAAGTATTTACCATCCGGGGAGTAGCGCACGGCCTGCACAAAGCGCGAGTGCTCCTGCTTAGTCATTTTGAACTTGAACGGTGGTCCCTCAAAGACGCCAATCGTGTTGTCTTCGCTGCCTGTAATGCCAAGTATTTTATGCGAAACAATCGATGGAAATATATAGTAGTTCTTACCAGTTACAATGCGAAAGGGTCTGGCTGGCCTGAAGTCCGCCGAGTTGATGGGCTTGGACTGGCCGCTGATTTCGCCAACAGATGTGCCCGTTTCGGACATGAAGACATGACCAAAACGTTCACGTCCCTCGCCGACGGCGACAATGCGTTGATTGTCGGGTGACCAACTGATGTCCTTGATGGGTCCTGCAATCGGCTGGAATTCGTTCTTCAACAAATGCTCCTTGTTGACCGTATCCCAAATACGAATCTTGCCCGAGGCATCTGCGAGAATCAAACAGATGTATTTTTAGAGTATGTGAAAGTTGCAAAGGAAAAGAAAAAAGCGCCACAACGGATATAATTATAAAATATTATGGTTGTGTGTATATTAAAAATAAAATAATGTCGAACTAGAAGTATATTATTTGCCCAATAAACAAACCCCTTTTTTATATAAGTATGCACATACATATATAAATATACACAGATAAAACGTCAAAATTATTAATCAAGATAGCATCAAGATTAAAAGCAAGATAACTGATAGCAAAAAAAAAAATAAAATTCCATTTTTGACATAGGCTTTTATGCTGAGAAACTGGCATATTTCTTCTATGCAATTTCTTGTTTGATAAGGTTTCAATTCCCTTTGCGAACGATAAGATAACTTCAACCCATTCACATATGGTAATTGTGCATTAACAGCTGACGTGAGTCATGGCCATGATGATTGTGTTTGGTGCTTACTCTTTTATGGCTTCTTTACAGGTGGCTACTTTGGTTCACTTACCGCCGGATGCAATATAGAAACCGCTGGGCGAATACTTGGCCACATTCACTGCACACGAGTGTTCCGTGTAGACGTCGGCAATCGCTGGATTCTGGACAGGCGACGATGGTAATCGGAGCGTGACGAGGCAAATCAAGAAAAGCGCACAAATAAAAGTTTTATACAAATTAATAATATTTACAAGCAATTTTGTTATGGACAGCAACATCACAATTATGTTGCGTGGGCCGCAAAATAAGATATAGACCAAGAGAGAATGAGAAATGTCTTTCTATGTGTTTATGTGTGTGTGTGCGTCTGTGTGTGTGTGTGTGTTCGTGTTTGTGCCGGCTGGGGCTTTATATATATATATATGATATACATTATGTACAGATGTGCGGTAAACAAATATAGAACAGCCAACACGCACGCACACATAGAACGATCGTTGTCGAGTGGAAAATAACGCTTGAAAATTGCAGCTGCCGTCCACGGTCCAAAAATAAAACATTATTCGCTTTTTTTGGAGCAGACGTCTCATATTTTGGATGGCGTTCTTATTGCCTAATTTGTGTGCAGATATCAAATGTGCACTTACCTCGATATTCCGGATTATCACCGAATTGCCATTGGCATAGAGAAAGTTCTTGCCCTTGGGATCCGCGCCCAAAACAATGGGCTGTCCACGTTGGGTGCGCGGCAGCGTTGCATAGACATTTTCTGTGAAAAACAAACGCATTTAAGAAAAAACATTCAAATTCAAATTAGCAAACTGTAAACAGCTGTGGGGCAGGAAGAAACAAAAGAGAACAGGGTGCGGTCGGCGGCATTTAGCCGGTTTGCTTTGCTTTCACCGGGTCAAGGGTATCCCCCCTACCATCTCCCCTATCAACAGTTTTGTTTATCTGACTAAGTCGACGGCTACGCTGAATTCCATTTATGGTCATATCACAGCGTTTCCGCTGATTTTACCGTTGTTTGTGGTTGACTCATATTTTGCGGCGTCGCTGTTTTCACTGCTTTTATGGTAATTCTAGAAGCGAATTAAACTCACTGTTTTCGTAGGCCGGTTGCTGCTGTGGTTGCGCCATTGCTCGTTCTCTAGTGACTACACGACTTCAAAATGTCTTAGTATAAATAGCGAATTATTTGCGTATGAAAACACCCGCACTTGCACTGTACACGACCAGGGATCTCGTAAAATTCTGGTATCTTTCGTTGTTATTTAATTTAACAGCGGCAACAGTTTAACATTTACTACTGTTATTGACAGTCTGCAAATGTATTGTCTTTTCAAAAACTGCTAGCCGTTCTTCGTATTTCAGCCTCACATAAAAATTATAAGTCGGTGTTAAAATAACAATTTACTCCCTTCTCACTAGAAAGTACAACTGCGACAGGGGCTCAATTTAACAGTTGCTCACAGGCCTAACATTGCGGCATCAACTACATAACAGAACCTTAACAGAACACCGGCACATCGTATGCAGACATAGCGTGCTTCAGAAAATATCGATAATTAAATATTGCTTTATAACGCTGGATTCATATTTAGGGATGATAATATTAATCTATACTTGATCCTAGAGCAGTGATTTAAAATTACCGCTTACTTTTCATGTTATTTCAGATGTTTGTGGTATTGATACATTCATATTCTTTATAACATCGGTAAGATAACTCTAAGTTTTATGTTTGGTATGTTTTTAGAGTAACTTTGTAAGTATTTCATCGCTTGTCGCATGCGGTCACACTCATCACAACAAAGGTAAATAAACATAAAAATGCTGCAACGCGTTCAGCCAACAGTCGAAAATCCACGTTATGGTCAGCTGATTATCGGTCCACCCGGCTCCGGTAAAACCACGTACTGCAACGAGGCTTATAAATTCTATCGGGAGCTGGGCCGGCAAGTTGGCGTCGTCAACCTGGATCCTGGGAATGACAACATGTCCTATGAGCCGGTGGTTAATGTGATGGAGTTGATCACCGTGGAGGATTCCATGGAACATATGCAGTTGGGACCTAACGGAGCGTTGATGCACTGTGCGGAGTATCTAGAACAGCATATTGAGGATTGGTTGCTGCCGGCACTGAGAAAGTTGAGTGCCACACACAATTACTTTCTGTTCGACTGTCCGGGCCAAGTCGAATTGTATACCCATCACAATGCCATGGCAAAGGTGTTTGAGCGCTTGGAGCGGGAGCGCTACAGTTTGGTTACAGTGAATCTCATCGACTCGCATTACTGCTCGGAGCCGTCAAAGTTCATTGCCACGCTGCTGATGGCACTCAATACGATGATGCGGATGAGTTTGCCGCACGTGAATGTGCTGTCCAAGGCGGATCTGCTGCGCAAGCACGAGTCTAAATTGCACTTCAACGTAGACTACTACACGGATGTGCTGGACCTTAAGTATTTGCTCGAAAAGCTGGATGATGATCCCACAATGCGCAAATATAGGAAGCTTAACGAGGCAATTTGTTCGATGGTCGAGGATTATGCTTTAGTTTCGTTTAAGCTCCTCGATGCCTTCAGCACAGATAGCATGCTCCGGCTGCGCAATCACATTGATAAAGCCAATGGCTATGTGTATAAGGCGGGCGAGGAGCAAACGGTTAACTCTCTGCTAGCCTGCGCTGTGGGCGCCGAAACAGAGGCGCGGCGTCAGCAACAAGATATTGAACCTTATGTGAAGCAGCAGTAAAAATATATTTAAATTATACTTATCTTTTATTTGGCAATTGGTTTTATCAACATCCTGTCGCCAAAAATATGTTTCTAAAACTGGACAAGTCGTTGAGTACATAACGTAGCGCACTGATGTTTGAAATTTCCTGTGATAAATAACTGTTTCACTATCCAATTTTGCTAAAATACATGAGGTATATTAGTTTTTAAACAGCTTAATGTAAAAAATAAAGTAACCAATATTATATACACCCTTTTTTGAAAAATGTTTCTGCATTCGTAATGAAAGTTTCAAAGTACGGCGCGCAATCAGCCCTGTGATTTGTGTGCCCCATCGCTGTACCTATTTATGGGCAGCACTGCTGTGCGTGCTATCGGCTGAAATCGATACACACTGTTGTCATTGATAAGCAGTTGACAGTATTTGCCGTTACAAGACCATTGACCGCGCGTACAATTGAATTGAATTTTTAATTTGTCAAGTTCATTACAATCGTAATATGCGCATAGTACATGCGTAATAGTAAGCGACGTAATTTGTGATTTGCGTATCTTTATTTAATAATGAGCTTAGCCTTGGAATATTCTTTAGGTCAGTTTCATAATAACTTTAAGAGCGAGAGCTGTATTATCGCTTCCAAGTTACTAAACTGCACTCCCAAGCATTATACTTAGTTTCAACTTGGCACATTTTCCGTCGATAAGACAAAAAAAAAGTACATTTGAAACGCAAACTACGTAGAAATCAGCACATTTGACGTTGACGTTGACTGTGGGAGGCACGAGAAATGTGATTAGACATTAACAAAATGGCGGTTGCCTCTAGCTTTAGGCCTATAAAAGGCACGGGGGATTGGCATCGCTATTAGTTGCGTTCGCGCGGTTGCCTCGACATACGGATTTTCGTTGTGACTATGTTTAAAAGTGAATAAAATTTGGCTGTTGTGCAGTGAACATTTGTGAAGTGTATCCAAAGGATCCACAGGATAGCTGACTGCCAGAGTTTGATATTCAAATATCAAGGATATTACGGATTACCAGTGATATATGAAGCTGCTACATTAATAATAGGATATTGTGCCAGCCATAAAATGGCAAATAAACGTATTTACTTTGTGGCATGCCTGCTAATTTTTAACTATGTCTGTGCCAAAGAAGGCGATATAATCATGTCCGACGATGAGGATCAGAGTTTAGAGTGAGTGAACGGCTGAAAACCATGTAATACTATCGTTGTTATTCCCTGAAAAAGGGTAAAAAGAGAATAATGGTTTATAACAGTCAGCAGAAGGCATCTCCGTTTCCATTATGTGTATATATTATCGGTCGAACTGAAATCATCTATTGCAAATAGTTTCATTAAGATCAGTTAAAAAACACGAAAGTTTTTGAAGAAAACGTGTGGAGTATCTTCTAGTCGAGTCCTCTCGATTATAGAATTTTTACCTGTTTAATATTAATTTTAGTTTTGTTAGAATTTTCAATGCCTCCTTAATAGTTTTCAAAACTATTCAGGAATATATTTTTGGTGAGACTCTCGGGTCTTTTTATCTAATGAAATTATGTTGTCCAATTTTACGCAACTTCCGTTTCCGATACAGTACGACAGCTATTTATAGCTGATTTAAACAATATTTCGCAGTTAATTATGTGTTATCTAATACAATGCCACTTGGCAAAATATTCGCTACTTAATAGTCCCGTTGTTCAGGCCGCACCGGATGTTGATAAGGAACGCGACGAGCGCCATTTAAGTTTTGGATTCCGTAAAGCGCCCGCTGTAAGGTACGATTGCATAAGGAATTCTTTTTTGATTATTCTTTAACAATTATAATTATTAAACTTGATATCCTCCAGTGCGCGTTATAGCTACAGTTATAATGACGGCGCCGCTCAGGGCAGCTCTGTTGGCGGGGGCGGGGGCGGGGGTGGTTATGGGAGTGGTGGCCATGCCTCAATAATTGGCTTTAAGACATCAGGGTAAGCATATGGGTAGATATATAATTTTAAACTAATGACTTTACCATTTATAAAGCTCACAATTGATGAACAATGCGCTTGGCCTGCTTGGCATTGGCAAAGGGTAAAAACGATTTGAAGCAAAAGATCCGCTTTAATATTAAATCAAAAATCTCTCCAGTGTCAAGGGCAACTTTTACGGCAACGCAGTGCAGCAATTGTCGGCATTTGGCAAGTGCTCCTCGGTCACATTGCCACAAAATGTGTTTTCCAAGTGCCATGGCAATGGTCGCTGTCAAGTCTTCTGTCCCGATGGTTATACCTTTTCCCAGGACACGAAAGTGCTGGAGCTGTTTTGCAGCAATGATGGTTGGATAATACGCGACTCGATGTTTAGCGAAGTGCCGCCGTGCCAAGCCATTTGCCATCCACCGTGCGAGAACAATGGCATCTGCCAATCGCCTGGCCTCTGTCAGTGTCCAGAGAACTACTCGGGTCCGTTGTGTCAGTACAAGAGATCGGTGTGCGCTGCCCTACCGCGAACGCCCAAGAACTCCAAGCTATCCTGCAGGAACAAGTAAGTTGTTATCTATCGTTATTCAAAATCTCAAGTAATTAAATATTCCATTGACAGTATTTGCAATGCCGCATGCATGCGTGGATTCCAGTTTCCAGATGGCAGCAGTATTACCAACATCGAGTGCCACAATGGTCAATGGATGCACACCAAAACCGGTCTGGCCAATGTGCCAGATTGTGGACGTAAGTTTCGCTCATATATATACCAATTCAAATTTTTCTCTAACTTGCCATGCATTTCACAGCGACCTGTTCGCCTGCTTGTCAGAATGGCGGTCAATGCATCAGCTTCAACGTCTGCCAGTGCTCCAAGATCCATCGCGGCGCGTTCTGTCAATATAGTAAGTACATGAATCACATGTCCATAAATGATTTGATTAAATGTCTGTTGATATTCTACAGGCATTTCGAGCTGCAATATGACCAACACCCATTTCAATGGAAACTACAAGTGCGCCTATGATATGGAGGAGGCGCGCTGCACATTCAATTGTCCCAAAGTGCCGGGGCTGAAGGTGCAAGGACGCCTAGACATTGAATACAAATGTAGTTACCTGCAGGGTGTTTTTCTGCCAGCGCCATTGCCCAGTTGCATATATCGTAAGTTGCCTTGGATCTTCTACATAAAAAACCAACTAAAAGAGTGCTCTGATCGGGAGTGCCCGCCGTAGAGATAGAGAGAAAAGGAGTTAGAGAGTTATTGCGAGAGACAGAGAGAGAGAGAGAGAGAGAGAGAGAGAGAGCGACAGAGAGAGAGGGTGAGAAAGAGTAAGAGAGCGTGACACTAACAAAAAGAGTAAGAGAGTGAAAGGATTAAGATCGGAAAGAAAAGATTCAAAATGAAAGAGAAAGGCACTTACCTATAAAAAGAACAATTTTTAAAATATAACTTAAGTCTAACATCACTTTAACACATCACTAAAAACAACAAAAGTCTACAGGCATTGCTTGAATTCGTGAGAATCGCATAGAGGGGTCTAAAGTGCCTTGCTTGACAATTAACATGTCGCAAGATTATAGACAACATTTTCCTGAATAACTTATGCGTGTATTGTTAAAAGCTATTACTTCTAGGTAAATATTTTTAATGGACAAAGGGAATATTCAATTTCTGTCTGTCTGTCTAAATGGACAGAGCTATATCGACTTAAGAAGTAGTCCTGATCAATTATATTTGTACTTAATGGGGTCGGAGATACCTGCTTCTGCCCGTTACACATTTGCACAAACCCAGTATACCCTGTTTTAAACGGGAACAGGGTATGAAAATAAGTTGTTTACAAACCGTTTTTAATCTGCAGCCCCTGGGTACACCATTAAGTCCGGCAGCGTACATACGACACAAATGCAACAGACGGGTCGCACGTACCACAGTGCCTTTAGCGGTGAGATTTCAACAGAGCTAAAGAGTCAGCGTGAGGTTTTGCTGGCTTTGCTGGCCAAGTATAAGGATTTGGAGCGCAAAAGCGTAAGTTGAATTTGAAGTTGAAATGAATGTGCAGAAGCTAATTTAAGACAATAATTGCAGGAATGGTGGTCTTCGGAGGAAACTACGACAACTCTTAGCAGCTACTCTTTGTACACGAGCAACGAAGTGGATGTGGTTATTGATAAATCTCCAAGACCGGCGATGTGCACCACCTGGGGTGGCATTAATATGAAAACATTTGACGGTTTGGTTTTCAAGTACGTACGAGTGTCATCGATAGCTTTACCAATAAGCGAGTACATTTCGATGACATCGAAAGTGATTTACTTGGTATCGATAATTATTGTTGCTGATGCCGCGCAATAATTAACTTTAATACATTATCGCCCTTTGCAGAGCACCATTATCCTGTTCGCATACATTGACCATAGACAAAGTGTCTGGAACTTATGATGTTACGCTCAAGGCATGTCCCTATGGATCTGGCTATGGCTGTGCGCATACGCTGAAGATTCAATGGCAATCGGTGCTTTATACACTGGAAAATTTGAGTGAGTAGCGGACAATAAGTGCTGTGGATGGAAATGATTATCATTTACATTTCAGATGGCACAATTCGAATGTCGACGCCCACGAAGCAGCTGCCCATTCCCGTGCAAGTGATGGGCATGAAGGTGATGCCAGTGGCACAGCATGTGCAAATTGATCTGGAGTCTATTGGTCTCAAGCTGGACTGGGACCATCATCAGTATGTGGCTGTGCATGCGGGGCCCCAGATGTGGGGCAAAGTGGGTGGTCTCTGCGGCTCCCTGGACGGCGATTACACAAACGATTTGATGTCGAAAACAGGAAAGAAACTGGAGACAGTTAAGGCATTCGCCGATGCATGGCGCGTAGATGATAGCAACGAAATGTGCCGCGTTGAGAACGGCGCCGAAATGGAATTCGGCATTGAAGCCTGCGAACAGAGCAAACTTCAGAAGGCCGTCAGCATTTGTGAGCGTCTGCTGGCCAACGAAAAGCTGAACGACTGCATCAAGCCCTTCAATCATGATGCGCTCATTCGCACCTGCATCGCCGACTACTGCAATTGTGCGAACCGCGAGCATCCCGAGAGCTGCAATTGCGATGCCATTTCCATGCTGGCCAAGGAGTGCATGTTTAAGGGCGTTCAGCTGCAGCACGGCTGGCGCAATTTGGAAATATGCCGTGAGTATCTTTACCGGAAGTATTTCAAATCAGCTTCGAGTGAATTATATACCGAATTAGGAGAAATGGAGATGACCGAGACATTTTATAATTTATCTATTTCATGAGAAATGCAGCTTTAAGCGAGTAGGACAAAATTTAAAGTATTCCTTAATGCAGATAATCATTTGTGTCTTACGCGTTCTTCGTTTCAATCTCATAACTTGTTCAAAAGTTTTTTCACATCTTATTTTTTATTTGTTTGTGGCCTCTTATAATAGTATTGGGACAGGTTTCTGAAATTTTGTAGACTTAAAATTAATACCCCATAGTTTCCAAATGAAAAATTTTTTTTTTAAAATGCATATATTTTAAATGCAGTATTAATCTAGATGACAAAACATGACCAAAATGCCATCAAACATGATAATCTGTTCAGTTTTGACAAAGTTATGGAAGTTTGAAGTATGGGAACTATGGATCCGAGAGCTTTACTTGTCAAAATTTTTGCCAATTTTGGCATGATTTTTGACAAAAAATTTGACCCCTTTAGAATCGGGTTTAATGTTGATTTTTATACTAATTATGACTAACACAATCGATTAAAAACAAAAATTCGCAATTCTAAATTTTGAAAAAATTTTTTTTTCGAAAATAGATAAGGGGGGGGTACATGAAATTTTCACAAAAAAATGAAAAAAAAATTATGTATTTTAAATGCAGAACTAATGTAGATGACAAAACATGACAAAAATGCCATCAAACATGATAATCTGTTCAGTTTTGACAAAGTTATGGAAGTTTGAAATATGGGAGCTATGGATCTGAGAACTTTACTTGTCAAAATTTTTGCCAAAACATGACCAAAATGCCATCAAACATGAAAATCGGATTAGTTTTCACAAAGTTATGGAGCTATAGATTCAAGAACTTCATTAAATTTTTGTGAATATTCATCATAACACTTTGTCTGAAAAGGATAACTACAAGTATATATCCAAAGTTTCAAGTCTCTATCTTCAATAGCGCCGAAAAAAGTTGCATCCACCCGGACAGACGAACAGCATGACGGACATTGCACAAACCCAATATACTAGTTTCACTTCGTGAACGAGTATAAACATCGACCTCTTCAAAATCACTTTTAAATTTGCATTTTATACTAATTTTGGTACCCGCAATCGACTAAAAAAATTCTCGAACCCAAATTTAAAAAAAAAAATTTGTTTTAAATTTGAAAATTTGGATATTATATAATATTTGAATTTGCCTTATATCACTAGATTGTTACCTCGTGTATATGTTTTTTATTTGATAAACGATCGTTTGAATTTCTTACAGCGATCAGTTGCGGCTTTGGACGCGTCTATCACGCCTGTGGACCAGATGTGGAGCCCACTTGCGAATCGGATTTGACGTCGGATGCTCCTACGAAAGGCAAATGCAACGAGGGCTGCTTCTGTCCAGAGGGCACAGTGCAGTACAAGGACGCGTGCATTACACGGGAGCTGTGTCCGTGCACATTACGTGGACGCGAGTTCAAGCCCGAGGCGACGGTTAAGAAGAACTGCAATACGTGCACCTGCAAGAACGGTCAATGGAAATGCACAGATGATAAGTGTGGTGCACGTTGCAGTGCCATTGGTGATCCTCATTACCAGACTTTCGATGGCAGGCGCTATGACTTTATGGGCAAATGTTCTTACTATTTGCTTAAATCGTCAAACATGTCGGTGGAGGCGGAGAACGTGGCCTGCTCGGGTGCCATTTCGGAGGCACTTAGCTTTGCGGCACCGGATGATCCTTCCTGCACCAAGTCTGTGACCATACGTTACCTGCTGCGCGATGGCACTCCGGCCACTATCAAACTGGATCAGGGATTGACCACTGTTATCAATGATAAGCCAATTGCCAAGCTGCCCAAGATGATGGGCATTGGTGAAGTGTTGATACGCCGCGCCAGCTCCACATTTTTGACTGTGGAGTTTGCCGGCGGCATACGCATCTGGTGGGATGGCGTCTCGCGTGTCTATGTGGATGCGCCAGCCACTTGGCGTGGCCAGACACAAGGCCTGTGCGGCACATTCAATTCGAATACGCAGGATGATTTCCTAACACCGGAGGGCGATGTTGAGACGGCAATTGAAGCATTTGCAGACAAGTGGCGCACCAAAGACACCTGCAAGTTCCCGGCGGAAACGCACCAGGGACCGCATCCCTGCACCCTGAGTCCCGAGAAGAAGGTGCTTGCCGAAAAACACTGCGACTGGTTATTGCAGGATGTTTTCCAGGAATGCCACTTCATGGTGGAGCCGGAAAAGTACTATGAGGATTGTCTCTACGATACCTGCGCCTGCAAGGATGCACCCGAGAAATGTTTCTGCCCCATTCTCTCCGCCTATGGCACCGAGTGTATGCGACAGGGCATCAAAACCGGCTGGCGTATGAGCGTAAAAGACTGCGGTGAGTGTTCCAACGAAATAGAAGCTGCAAGGGTTTACATTTTTTCAATATGCATTAGCTGCCAAGTGTCCTATGGGTCAAGTATATGACGAGTGTGGCGATGGATGCGCCCTGACCTGCGACGACCTGCCCGGCAAGAACAGCTGCACCAGGGAGTGCGTCGAAGGCTGTCGCTGTCCGCATGGCGAGTACATCAACGACCAGGGCGTCTGTGTTCCAAAGGCCAAGTGCCACTGCAGCTTCGATGGCATGATCTTCCGGCCCGGCTATAAGGAAGTGCGGCCCGGTGGCAAGTTCCTTGATCTTTGCACATGTACAGATGGCGTTTGGGACTGCCAGGATGCTGATCCGGACGATGATGTTAAGTATCCGCCATCTTCAGAACTGCGTAGCAAATGTGCCAAACAATCCTACGCAGAGTTCACCAAATGTGCGCCCAAGGAGCCAAAAACGTGCAAAAACATGGACAAATACGTGGCCGATTCGGTTGACTGTCTGCCGGGCTGCGTCTGCATGGAGGGCTATGTCTACGATACCTCCCGTCAGGCCTGTGTGCTGCCCACAAACTGCTCCTGCCACCATGCTGGCAAGAGCTACGACGATGGCGATAAGATCAAGGAGGACTGCAATTCTTGTCTGTGCCAGGCGGGCAACTGGAAGTGCTCCGAAAATGGTTGCGAATCCACGTGCAGCGTGTGGGGCGACTCCCATTTCACTACCTATGATGGCCATGATTTTGATTTCCAGGGTGCCTGCGACTATGTGCTATCCAAGGGCGTTTTTGACAATGGTGATGGCTTCACGATCACCATTCAAAATGTGCTGTGCGGCACAATGGGCGTCACTTGCTCCAAGTCCCTGGAAATTGCTGTGACTGGGCGGGTGCAGGAGTCGCTGTTGCTCAGCGCCGATGCCACTTACAGCGTGGATCCCAATAAGTCACCTATAAAAAGTGAGTAAAAAATGTTGTATACCATCGTTAGAGAAGGTCATCAGTAATCTGTCTGCAAAAACCTGATGAATCTATCTTTATAACTGAGGGAAATATATAGTTTAAATCAAATTGTCACGACCCCATTGAAAACTCTTAAGACATTATTTGACTTTCTAGAAAGGGTAACTTATCACAAACCCAATATATTTTTTTCACTTCGTGATCGATTATAAAATCTGGGTAAAAGAACGATAGGAGTTCAGGGCATAATTAATTAACAATTACATTTCTAAATACTCAATTATTGAATCTCTTGTCTAGAACTACGTGACAGCGTCAATTCCAAGGGCCAAAATGCCTTCCACATTTACAAAGCTGGCGTCTTTGTTGTGGTTGAGGTGATTCCGCTGAAGCTGCAGGTGAAATGGGACGAGGGAACGCGAGTTTATGTTAAATTGGGCAACGAGTGGCGCAACAAGGTCAGCGGACTGTGCGGCAACTATAATGGCAATGGACTGGATGATATGCAAACGCCATCGCTCGGCCTGGAGACGAGTGCCCTGTTGTTTGGCCATGCCTGGAAGCTGCAGCCACATTGCGCGGCGCCCGTGGCACCAATCGATGCCTGCCGGCAGCATCCGGAGCGAGAGACGTGGGCGCAACTGAAGTGCGGTGCCCTGAAATCAGAGCTGTTCGCGCCATGCCACGCCGAGGTGCCGTTGGAGCGGTATCTGAAGCGCTGCATCTTCGACACGTGCGCCTGCGATCAGGGCGGCGACTGCGAGTGCTTGTGCACGGCCGTGGCGGCCTATGCGGATGCGTGTGCCCAAAAGGGCATCAATATACGTTGGCGCACCCAACACTTCTGCCGTAAGTGTATCTTATTTAAAGATCTATACAAGACTTAAAGCTTTTGCTTGATTCTGCTCAGCCATGCAATGCGATCCTCACTGCTCGGAATACAAATCCTGCACGCCTGCCTGCGCCGTGGAGACGTGCGACAATTTCTTGGATCAAGGCATTGCGGAGCGCATGTGCAATCGTGAGAGCTGCATCGAGGGCTGTCAGATTAAGCCCTGTGAGGATGGCTTCATCTATCTGAATGACACCTATCGCAATTGTGTGCCGAAGGCGGAATGTAAGCCCGTCTGCATGGTGAAGGCGGGCAAAACCTACTACGAAGGCGATGTCATCTTCCAGGATGAGTGTGCCACGTGCCGCTGTTCGAAGCGTAAGGAAATCTGCAGCGGCGTCAAGTGTGATGTGCCCGTCACGACGCCAACGCCCCAACAAGTTGTCCTCAAGGGTACCACCGAACTGCCAGTGGCCACGCAAAACCAGACCAAGTGTGTGCGCGGCTGGACGCGTTGGTTCGACAACGATGCGGATGCCACGGAGAAGATTGTGCGCTTGAACGATGAGGAGAAGCTGCCGCGCTACGATCGCATGGAGAGCATCTATGGTACATGTCTAAAGCAGTTCATGACCAAGGTAGAATGTCGCGTCAAGAATACGCACGAGCCACCCGAGCAAATGGACGAGAACGTTGCGTGCAGCTTGCCGGACGGATTGCGTTGCATTGGCAAGTGTCACGATTATGAACTGCGCGTTTTCTGCCAGTGCGAGGCGGAGCCCGAGGCAACAACGCTCAAGCCCATCGAGAGGCCACAAATCGGCGCCAGCTGCGATGTGGGCGTTGTGGAGTACAAGGAGTATCCTGGCGATTGCCACAAGTTCCTGCACTGCCAGCCCAAGGGCGTTGATGGCGGCTGGATCTATGTGGAGAAGACCTGCGGCGAGTTCATGATGTTCAATCCCACCATGTTCAATTGCGATCACATTGCCATCGTGCAGGAGCTGATACCAGGCTGTGGCAAGCACCAGCCGGAGCCAGAGCTGGAGCTCGTCAAGCAGTGCGCTGAGGGCCAAATCTGGTCGGAGTGCGCCAATCAGTGTGAGCACACCTGCCACTATTATGGCAGCATTCTGCGCAAACGTGGTCTCTGCCAGCATGGGGAACACTGCAAGCCCGGCTGTATGGATAGCCTGCGGCCGGATTGCTCCAAGCTGGGCAAATACTGGCGCGACGAGAATACCTGCGTGCATGCCGATGAGTGTCCATGCATGGACAAGTCCGAGCAGTATGTGCAGCCGCACAAGCCCGTTGTGGCCGAGCTGGAGATTTGCCAGTGCATCGATAATGCATTCACCTGTGTACCCAACAAACCAGAGCCAGCGCCAATCCCAACGCAGCGTAAGCAGCCAACCCAACATTCTTTACATTACGCTCTAATTATTAATTAGCCTTCATCTTTTACAGGTCCTTTTGAGCCCATAGTACCTATTGTACCGATAACGTTGACACCGCCGCTGCACTGTGCACCCGAGCGGTAAGCTCTCTTGAGTTCTCTGTTAAATCCACACACTTTTTAACATTCCCGTTTTGACAGACTCATTGCCATGATTGAAAACGGAGCGAACTCTTTGCCTGATAGCATCTTCAATGCCAGCTCCAAACTGGCGCCGGAACATGCGCCGTTCAAGGCGCGTTTGCGCAAGAATCCGACAACGGACAGTGGTAGCTGGTCACCCCAGATCAATGATCAAATGCAGTACCTGGAGCTGAACTTTAAACATGCCGAACCCATCTATGGCGTCATCATGGCCGGCAGTCCGGAGTTCGACAATTATGTGACGCTTTTTAAGGTGAAATTTGTTAGATATACTTGTTAAATAATATTTTTAAAGTGAGCAGTTAGGTGGGTGCATTGCTAATTCAAGGACCTCCCGATTTTATCATCAGCAGACTTATCAATCGAGCTTAGGTTGCAAACGCTTTCCACTTTCTTAAGCTTGAATTTGTTGACAATTCTTCTATACTAAAATATGTCACTAAAGTAAACCACGTGCATATTATGCAAAATATATATCCTTACAGATCTTGCACAGTCACGACGGCATCGCCTACAATTACCTAGTGGATGAGACGGACAAGCCGCAAATGTTCAATGGCCCTCTGGACTCGCGTGAACCGGTTAAGACCCTATTCAAAATACCCATCGAGGCCAGCTCCCTGAGAATCTATCCCCTCAAGTGGCACGGATCCATTGCCATGCGCGTGGAGCTGCTCGTTTGTGGCGAGTTACCGATTGCCACACATCCGCCCACATTGCCCACCAGCACGGAGCACCCGCCACTAAGTTTAGAGCTGGAGTGCGTGGATGAGTTGGGTGTAGATAAGGGACATATGCACGAACGACAGCTGCAGGTGAGCAGCTTGTGGCAGCTGCAGCAACCGACCCGAAAGCCACGTCTGCTTGACCTGCTGAAGCTGTCAACGCCCCAAGCTTGGCGTCCGCTTGCCAATACGCTCAACGAGTTTATCGAATTTGATTTCCTGGAGCCACGCAATGTTTCCGGCTTCATAACCAAGGGCGGTGCCGAGGGCTGGGTAACTGGCTATAAGGTGCTATTCTCGAAAAACAAACCGACGTGGAATACTGTGCTGGCGCCCAACGGGCAGCCACGTATATTCGAGGCAAATGTAGATGAGAACACGCCACGTACGCATCATTTCAAGAATCCCATCCTGACGCAGTATCTGAAACTGGTGCCGACCAAGTGGGAACGTAATATCAACATGCGCATTGAGCCCTTGGGCTGCTTTAAGCCCTATCGTAAGTGATTTATTTCATTAATCATTTGTATATAATTTCTTGAGAGAGTTAATAAAATGAACTGTCCACAGCTGAGGTGAAGGAGGAGATACGAGAGGAAACTCTGGAGCCAACCAAATGCAATGTGTGCAACGGCATCGCCAGTCCCAGTCCCAGTTCCAGCTCCGATGCCAAGTGTCCGTGCAGCGAACAGCTCTATTGGGATGGCAACCAGTGTGTGCAACATAATCTGTGCCCCTGCGTGGAGAACTACGTTAACTATCCGATCGGTAGCAAGTTTGAGAATGCTGCCTGTGAGGAGTGCGTCTGCGTTTTGGGTGGACGCCACAATTGCAAGCCGAAGAAGTGTGCGCCTTGCGAGGGACGTCATCTCCGTCCGGTCATAACCAGCGACTGCTTCTGCAAGTGCGAGCCGTGCCCCAAGCAGCAGCGTTTGTGCCCCTCCAGTGGCGATTGCATACCCGAGATTCTGTGGTGCAATGGCGTGCAGGATTGTGCGGATGATGAGGATGCCAGCTGTCGGGATTCGTTTACAGTGGAACCGGACATCAAGCGTGAAAAGAATGAGAGTGAGTGGAGGTTAAATCCCTATTAATACTATATTTAATAATTTCATATTTTAGCCACTGTCAT
Source organism: Drosophila nigromelanica (assembly GCA_004149465.1). Lineage (NCBI taxonomy): Eukaryota > Metazoa > Arthropoda > Insecta > Diptera > Drosophilidae > Drosophila > Drosophila nigromelanica. Next base: position 18,036 of record SCDS01000405.1, read on the forward strand.
TACCTGTCCCGCGCCCGTTTGTCCGCCACAAATGAAAATCAAAATAATTGAGAGGAAGGCGCGTAAGATGTCCAAGATCTTTACGTTCCGCAAGCAAGTATCGATTGTGGATGATGGCGTCAGCATAACGAAAACCAAATTCGTTTCCTCCAACGAGCAAGTTCTGGCCATGCCCAACGCTGACCTCAACTATCAGGCGGAGGAGGAGTGCAGCGAATTCACATGCGTGCCCATACCCACCAAGGAGGTGAACAAAAACGAAACGATCACCTGCGTGGAGCCCAAGTGCCCGGACAAATACGATGTGGAGCTGGACATGAGCAATGCCAAGGCGGGCGACTGTCTCAAATACACGTGTATACTGCGTCCCAATAAGGATGATGTGTGCGAGATAAGCGGCAAGAGCTTCACCACTTTTGACGGCACTTTGTTCAAATACAGTCCCTGCAGTCACCTGCTAGCCAGGGATATACACAACGGCAGCTGGACCATATCGGGTAAAATATATTTCACTAGATTTGTATACAAATTTTAATCTGCTTCCATGTTGCAGTGCATCAGCAGTGCACAGATGAGTCGCGCAAGGTGTGTCATAAGGTGGTCACCATCAAAGATCTGCAAGCGGGCAATGAGCTAGTGCTGCTGCCGCAGCTTAAGCTCAAATTCAATGGTTTTGAGTTCACCGTTGAGCAGTTGATCAATTCGCCCATTTGCAAGGCCTCGTTTGTGGTATCGCAGCCGGGCAAGACGCTGCTGGCTGTTTCAACCAAATATGGCTTCTGGGTGCAACTGGATGACATTGGCATACTGAAGGTGGGCATCTCCTCAAAATTCCTGCGCACTGTGGACGGTCTGTGCGGCTATTACAATGCCAATCCGCGCGATGACAAGCGCACGCCCGATGGCCAAGTGCTGGCCAACACGGAGAAATTCGGCAACAGCTGGTACGACAAACGCGTGCCCAAGGAACAGTGTGGCGATCAGAAGTGCACCAGACAACTGCAGGCCAAGGCACTGCAATTGTGCAGTATAATCAAGTGGGTATTCGCCTGGATCTCTGTCAGAATGTTTGTTTTTTTAACCAAATGTTTTTGCTTCTCTGTGCAGCCATCCCACCTTCGCCAAGTGCCACAAGGCTGTCAATTATAAACAGTTCTCCAACAACTACTGCCTGGAGGCGGCCTGCGATTGCCTGCTGGCGAATAATGGAGATGCCTCCGCCTGCAAGTGCAACATACTCGAGAGTTTCGTGAAGAAGTGTCTCAGCGTGAATCCGCTGGCACAGTTGTCCACCTGGCGACCGGTGCATCAGTGTGAGATCAGCTGTCCGGCGCCCTTGGTGCACACCGATTGCTATAAACGACGCTGTGAGCCCTCCTGCGACAATCTGCATGGCGATGACTGTCCTCTGCTGCCGGATGTGTGCTTCCCGGGCTGCTACTGTCCGGAGGGCACCGTTCGCAAGGGTTCCAACTGTGTGCCCATTGCAGATTGCAAGGATTGCGTATGCAAATCTCTGGGCAACTCAAAGTACTTAACCTACGATCACAAGAGCTTCAGTTTTAATGGCAACTGCACCTATCTGCTGTCCCGGGATGTGGTGCTGCCGGGCGTGCACACGTTCCAGGTGTATGTCAGCATGGATGACTGCAAAAAACTTGGTCAGGTTAGTGCCATCGATGGCGCCAGCTGTGCCAAGTCGTTGCACGTGCTCAACGGGGATCATGTGATCCATGTGCAGCGTCTGCCGCATCAGCCGAAGACGTTGCAGGTGCTGGTGGATGGTTTCGAAGTGAAGCAGATGCCATACAAGGACAGCTGGATAACGTTGCGCCAAGTGGTAGGCAAGGAGCTGGTGCTATCACTGCCCGAATCGCATGTGGAGCTGACAGCCTCGTTCGAGAATTTGATCTTCACGCTCGGCGTGCCCAGCATCAAGTATGGCAGTAAAATGGAAGGACTCTGCGGTGATTGTAACGAGGATGCTAGCAATGATTTGCAACCGAATCCGTCCAAGAGGAAGCATGAAGGCATAGATGTCATACAGAGCTGGCAGGCGGATGAGCCCAAGCTGGGCCTGGCCGATGCCCAACAATGTCTGAGTGAGGATGTGCCCAAGGAGAACTGCATACCTCTGCCGCCCGAAAAGGATCCCTGCCTGCAGTTCTACAGCGAGGAGCTTTTCGGCAAGTGTCCCTTGGTTGTCGATCCCATTGCCCATGTGTCGGCCTGCCAGCAGGACATTTGCAAGCCGGGCAACACACAGCAGGGCGTCTGCATTTCCCTGGCTGCCTATGCCAAGGAGTGCAACAAACAAGGCATCTGCACCAACTGGCGCCGGCCACAGCTTTGTCCGTACGACTGTCCCAGCGACATGCTCTACGAGCCCTGCGGCTGTGCCAAAAACTGCGATACCATCAAGGCCATGTCCGAGTTCGATGCAGTTAATGTGAAAACCGAGGCGGTGTTCCACACGGTGAATAGCGATGAAATGTGCCCCAGCTCAGAGCGTTTTGAAGGCTGCTTCTGTCCACCCGGCCAGGTCATGGATGCCGGCAAATGTATACCCGAGGTGGCGTGCACCAAATGCGATGACGGAGTGCATCTGCCTGGCGATAATTGGCAGCCGGACAAGTGCACCGATTGTCAGTGCGATGCCAAGGGCAAGAGCTCGTGCGTGCAGAAAAAGTGCCAAGTGGAGGAGAACATTTGCGCCGAGGGCTACAAACCACAGACCATTGTCAGCGCTGAGGAGTGTTGTCCGCGCTATCGCTGCGTGCCAGAGCCGAAGGAGTCGCAAAAACTGTGCCTGGCACCGCTAATGCCCGTCTGCGGACCTGGTCAGTTCAAGAAGCAGAAAAATGATGTCAACGGCTGTCCACAGTACATTTGTGGTGGGTATTGTTCGAGCTTTATTTATATCCATTACTTGCCTTATAAATGTCTGCTTTACTAATTTTATAAATTCATACAGAATGCAAACCCAAAGAGGATTGCGAACCTCTTGTGCCACCGCGTGAGCTGTTGCCGGGCGAGCAACTGGTCAAGATCGATGAGGGCTGTTGTCCCACACAGAAGATTGTTTGCAAGCCGGATCAGTGCCCGCCAGCGCCAGCCAGCTGCCAGAAGCGCTTCTATGAGGTCAGCACACAGCACGCAGACGGCGCTTGCTGTCCCACACACAAATGCGGTGCGTATGAAAACATGCTGTGGTGCTAACAATTTGTACACCTTACTGATAAATTCAACTTTGTGCCCACACAAACAGTGCCACCGAAACATCTGTGCATAGTGCAGTACGAGCTGCTTGAATCCAGCAGCTTCACCAAGGAAATCGGCGAAAAGTGGCAGCACGTCAACGATGTCTGCAAGCAGGAGCAGTGCGCGTATGGTCCCAACGGTATTGCTCAGATTTTCAGTACGCTGGAACAATGCGTTACGGACTGTTTGCCCGGCTACAGTTACCAGAAGCTGGACAATGGCAAATGCTGCGGCGAATGCGTGCACACGGCCTGTGTATTTGAAAATAAGCTGTATGAGGCTAATGCCAAGTGGAATTCATCGGACAATTGTACCCACTATATGTGCCTGAAGAAGGATAAACAATTGATGGTCAGCTCCTCGGTGGAAGTCTGTCCAGATGTCAGTCATTGTGCGGCCCATTTGCTTTATGTGGAAGGCTGCTGTAAGCGCTGCAAATCGGAGCCAATTGTTGAGGATCTATGTGAGTATTAAAAGGATTGAAGATTACTTATTTATTCATTGCATTTTTATGTTTCTATCGCAGCTACTTGCCTGCCGGTTTCGCTGGCCGAGTCGCGAACGAAGGAGCTGCTGAAGTTTACTAAATCTGGTCATGGTGTCTGTGTTAACGCTGAGCCCATCAAAGGCTTTACGGACTGCGAAGGCACCTGCAATTCTGGCTCCAAGTACAATACAATCACCGATACACATGAGAAGTTCTGCACCTGCTGTACCATCAAATCCTATACGCCGATCTCAGTGAAAATGGTCTGCGAAGATGGCCATACATTCAATCAGCGCGTAAGTTTAACTTTGCTTTCTAATTTGTTCCCTTGAATGTTAATATTTATATGTAAATTGACAGCACGAGGTGCCCTCCAATTGCGGCTGCTCGCCGTGCACTGAGTCCCTCCCTGGGCTGATAGATGTGCGAATGGAAGGAGCGAAGCAAATGCAAATGCCATTGCTTCAGTTCTTCGGTCATCAGGGCCATTAAGCTGTTGTGCTCAAATAGTTTTAAATCGATAAACGCATTTATTTTAATAAATAACAAGAATGTTTAAAAAATTCCAATTGCATTTTCTAGTTGGGCGCCATTTGGTAATGTTAAAAACATCGATAGGTCAGGGCGTTGCTTTCTTATTGTCAGCTAATGCTATCGATATGCCTGTTAAAGAGCTTAACAGCAAAATCGCTGCACCGATGCATTGATATTTCGATGGTGCGATCACAATCTACAATATGTGTTTTTTGCTATATATGATTTTTTTTCTGCAATTACTGGCATAAAATAAAGGTCTGCAGCGCTGCTTGGTGGGAATCATAATGTGCAATTGCCATGCCACATTCAACGAGTTCAGCTTAATTTTAAGTCAATTTATTGCAGCGCCTGCCGCAGCGCCAATATTTGCCCGTGGCACGCAACAGGGCTAGGGGCGGGTGGGCGTTATTATTTTTGCTTCAGCGTAGCAGCCTGTCGGCCATTAAAAAAATGTTGTGGCACCTTTTGATAATGCAGTCGACATCGCCGCTGAGCTGTTTATGAAAACTTTGCGGCTTCCAGACTCGGACTTAACCTCACTACATTTGCATTTCAATAATTAATTGTTATTGTTGCCCGGCACTGTGTGTTTGTTTTGCACATGTGCAGCAACTACACCCACTCCCTACCGCCCCTTTTCGCGAACAGACGGGCAAGGCTATAAAAATGCGTGCCAGAAACTACGTAAGCAAATACGTAAGCACGTGTGTGCATACATACACACACACACACACACACACACACATACACTTAATAACAAAGACGTTGACTTTTCTGCGGCGGACGTTAATTTATTTACTACTGCGCTTGGCAAATGGGCTGCACACCCTTTCCTGACTCCCTAGAAAACCGCAAGCAATGCGCGCCCTGCACTTTTGCACATTCATTGCATTTTATTTATTGTATGATTCAACAATTTACGTAAGTTAGCGACGCGAATATGAAATTATCCTTTTGTGTGTGGCACAGCCCAACTAAAGTTTCGCCCCCAAGGAAGTTGACAATAAAAACACGTACAAACGCCTATTATGACAGGCTTAAAGCGGGGGGGTTTTTTTTTTTGTTTGCTTTCTCTCCTCGTTTTATTAATGCAATGCCAAAGTACCTGTCTGAGTTATTTTTCCGGCCCCTTGGCAAGTTGCCGTTTGCGTATTTATGCATATTTAATATGACTCGAGGTTGGCTTATAAAACATTTCGATTTGTGGCCAAATCTTCAAGAAGCAATATTGTGTTTTAAATTTTACCAATGGTCTCAATAAGAGACCAGCAAAACAGTTAGCCAAGGGCAGGAAGCACATTTCAATGTGTGTGTGTTAGTGTGTGTGTGTGTGTGTACATATATATTAAATAGGCGTTGGAGTGCAAAAATTGAGGAAATAGTCAATTAGACAGCTGACTTTGGCATTGCTCCGTGTCAAACACCCACACACACACACACACACACTAATGGGAATACATATTGAAACTTAATGGAGCTTGTGGTTCATGCATACGAGTATTGCACATAAAAATCATATTTTAGAGAGAGAAAGAGTGCAGTCTATATAATTGTGCAGAAGTAATCTCAAGCAGGAAATGAACAGTCAAATGGCCACACACATACACAACACACACACACACACAAGCTACTCAGTCACACTTTTTATGCACACAACAACATTTATTTTAGCCAAGCATTTGGCAAATCGATATGCAATTTTCCTAAATATTGTACTTATTGCTAAAATGTTTGTAGCTTTATAAGAGTGCTATGTATACATATATACGGCCGCTTAAAAATCTAAAATGCAAAAATCGTTTATTTGCTCAAGAGCCGTTAAAATGTACAAACTGCAAGGCGATGGCTGTGTGTGTGTGTGTGTGTGTGTGTGAGTTGGGCTTGGGCTGATTCGTTCGGCCTCTGCAAAAAGTCAAACATGGCCATTTGTTGCAGGTTTCAATTTCAGTTGATTGCATACATAGAGAGCAGCAACTAACTTGCTACCTTCAGTGCCATTGACGAAGAAATTGTTGTAGATATTTGGACGTGCAGTCGAGCGCAAAAAAGGCAACATAGACATCGACGACAGACGGTCGGACACAGCCAACGACTGTGCGGCCTGTGCATAGAGACATATGTAGAACTCACACACACACATACACATATACAAGGCATACAAAAATTATAAGGATATACGCTACGTGCAGTCAATAAATAAAACAGTTCGGTGCAGTCCTCCCAGGCAGCAGTTCCAAGCAGCGCATAGTCTTGGCAGAAGAAACACGTTCGATTTAATACAAATGCGCTTAGGTGTAGGAACGGGAGCGGGTGGGGTGGGGTGGGGGAGCGAAGAAGAAGAAGAACCGGCTGCTGGATGGGATTTATGCCAAGCGACGTTTTAAGTCTTCGTCGCAGCAACAGCTGCTGAATGCTTCCTCTTCCTTAGCTTCTTTTGGAGCCGTTGCCACAGCTGCGCTTACGAATGCGCTTTATGAAGTCATTGCATTTGCCTGGTTAGCAATTTGTAATAATTTTCTCTCTCTCTCTCTCTCTCTACGGGTTATCTAATTTTGTATGCTTAAATAAATATGTTTTCTTTTTTTCAAAAAAAATAATGTGTTTTTCTATAACGACAATATTTTACCTAACCCGATAAGGATAGGTCGCCTTTGGAGGCATCAAGTATTTCATTTGTTTTAAAACAGTTTTTTAATTGTATTTACGTATTGCAAACTCTCTTAACTCATTTAACATATCTTTTCAAATTTATTTATGAGCAATTTTGGGGTCAAACAAAAATCGTTGCATACTTTCGAGGGCCACAGAAGTTAAGGCCATTTTGTCTCTTGCATGCTTTTACCCCTGTGGCTAGTCTATAAATTCTGATTTCACATACCAAAACTCAGTTACAAGTTTGGTACTAAATGGCTTCAGTTATGTTGATAAACAAATGTTCGTTGCATACCTTTTTCTATGGACAAATTGCAAATATTCGAACAATGCAAAATGAAATGCTGACTGCTGCTGCTGCTGCTGTTGCCTGCTATTTTTGAACTTAAGAAACTCACACACACACACGCAAACACACAAGGAGGTGTTGGGTGTGTGCTGGGGCACATTAAGTTTGGAATTAAATTCAGAATACGTGGAAAATGCGTATGGGAAATGCAACAGCTGCATATTGTTTGATAAATAAATAGCAAAAATACATACCCACACGTCTCTATATATGTGCTCGATTCACACAAATGCACACTCACCCGCACACCCACACATGTACATATATATATAAATTGCTATTACCCAACGCAATGATTTTTCGGCACAAGCTGTTGTCAGTGATATATACGAGAGTCGAGGTGTGCGTGTGTGCGTGTGGGAGTGTGTGTGTGTGTGTGTGTGAGTGCAGATATCTCGTTGTCTTTCACCTTGAGCGTCTCCCTCTCATCCTTGGCTGCATTTGCACTTTAACATTTAAAGTTACTTTTCGGTGCGATGCGGCTGATTAGAGTGAAAAGGATGACAAATTTATGGCAACTGTCTGCGAAAGATAATTTAAATAACAAACTCTCACGCGCTCGCACACACACACACACATACACACACACGCACACATGCAATGGCCACAAATTGTTACGACAGTGATAAATAAATGTTAACAATGTGCAAATTGTTTAAATTTGCCGCAGCAACAACAGCAACAACAATGTGAGTAGAGTTTGTAACAAATGCAAATGCACATTTACAACCACAATTACAATTGCATTATCACACACGCATACACACGCACACAGATGCATGCCAGCATGCGGCTTTTGTAATACGCACAGACACACACACATGCACAATTTGACACTCACACGCTCATATACATACATACATACATATATGTATATGTACACACAAGCATGTGAAAAAAGTTGCACGTTAAGTTTTACTGGCGGCTTAATATACCCTTACAGAGGGTGTTATCATTTTGCCACTAAATATAAAATTATTTTATATATTAATATGTATCTGTATTTTATCATATTTATTTAAAATAGTTCTCTATTTACTTTGCTGACAGTATAAAATTCTCTATGAACCAGTTCGAATCATTTGATAAATAAAGTGTAGTATATAATATATGTATATACAACTAGCTGAATAGGGAATAAATTAGCATTATGATTTTATGATAATTTCCTCAATTTGAATAGGTTTTAGGCAAGCAGCTGCTCTAATGAACAGATGATAATTACGTTTGTTGAAATCGGTTTTTAAATCAAACATTTAAAGTTTTACATTACACTCAAAAATTCTGCAGCATTTTATTAACTACTTATATTATCTACTACATAGTCAAGAAAACTCTTTAAAATATTTCTGCAAGGGTATTTAATATTCGGCCCACCATATATTGCCATTCTTTCTTGTACTCATTGTTGTTGCTGCTGTTGCGAGAGTTATTATTATGGTTGTTGTTCGTTATTGTTGTTGTAGTTGTTGCTATTTAAGGCTGCTTTGGTGTTGCAGCTCTTGTTGCCGCTATTGCCGCTGTGTGGGCCGTTAGTTTTGCAGCCTCAAATGCGAAATAACCAAAAACTTTGCCTGGCAATTCACTTTAAGCAGTTATTGCGTTAAATATTTAAAGTACTTTGATGAAATCCAGTTATGACTTGTTAAATTACTAAGAAATAAATGGATTAAAGCATAGCTTGCATTCAATTTAAAAGTTGAATTGCAGTATTTTTTCCAAGCAGAATTTTTAATCTGCAATTAAGTGATTCTGATACTTGGATATACAATTCTTTATATACATTTTAATGTATTTTTTTTGGACTGCTTAATATTACGCTAATTTTCTAAAGGCTTTCTTTCCTTTGTATCATTATATCTTTTGCCATTTTTAATCGGATTTTCTTGCACAGTTAATGCTTTTAAGTGTTTCCTTAGAGTTTTCCGTTGTTGAGATTTTTAATGCTCCTAACTCTTTTTGTTGTAGGCATGCATTTTGTTGCTAATATCCTCGCCAGCATTGTGGCTAGTCCTTGACAAAATGTGCACAAAATAATTACAGCGGATGTTTATTTTTTGTGCTGTTGTGCATTTAAATGGCGGTCGCACTTTTGGTGACGCTAATGCGGCGCTCATTTGTCGCCTTCATAACACCACTTACCCCCAGTCCACACCAGAGCACACACCCCTCGTCCTCCAACCGCACAGCATTCTGACTCGATTCACACATGCCACTTGGGCCAGGGCTCAGCAGGACTTTTTGGCAGCTTACTCGCCGCAGTTGTAGAGCCTCTGTTTATTTTTCGGCAAACTTTTTTGTTTGGTGCCAACTACAATAATTTCGTTGCATAATATCCTTTGACAGGATACACTTTCGCTAAGCCTCGAGGAGCGCACAGCACGCTCCAAACGTCATCAAACAACATAAAATTGTTTTTGGCACTCGCTCCACAGTCGCTCGCCTCTCTCAACTGCCTGCCAAGTAGTCGAAATCGAGTCGAGTCGAGTCTTGCATTCACATATTATTTGCCCATTTGTATGCTCTACATACCCAAATTGGTAAAACAGGGTATATTGTTTGTTATAAATGTGGTTGCTGTAATAAGAAAATAATTAAATTTAGAAAACGTAAATTGCTTAATGTAAATATACTCAACTTAATTAACTATCGATAGATCGTGTGCTAATTATCGCTTATGTGATTAGCAGCCGATATCTAAACTGCTGTAAGACTGATTTCTCATCTTTATAAAGCTGTTATCTATTTGCTCATCACTAGTTTTTGTTAAAAAGTGCGTGAAAACGATCGGAAAAATTAATTTAAAAGTGTGTAAATTAAAAGTGTGTGCGCGATAAAGTTTGTTATATCCCTTTAGTACTCGGAACTGCTTAATGAGCGCAGAAAAGCCGCACACGAAGTGTCGGTAAATGGTGCCTACTCGATTATCTCTACTGCGTTCTAGCGGCGAGAACTGAAGGGATATAACTAAACTTTCAATATGGCGCCGATGGAGATTTTATTGCAGGTATTTTTATATTTAATTTAATTCTATATTTTAACAGCTCAATACGATATGTAGGGTAACTTCAGGTTGATCAGCACTGAAGCACGTGTTCTTTCTTGTCTGCTATTGTTTTGTTTGGTCTTGACGCTGCCCAATAAACAACATTTATGCATGTTTACAATTTAATATGTTGCGCGCACATGTGTAAAAAACAATTTGTGCCTGCCTGGCAGCCGAGCTGCTTGGCTGGTTGCCTGCCTGGCAGGCATAGCAAAAAGCAGCTATGAGGTCCGGGCTGGCGCTGGATAATAGCTTTGGCGGCTGCTAAAATTGTTGCTTATTGTTGGAAGTGCGCCAGGCGTGTTTCTTGCTGCTGCCGCTGTTGTTGTTGTTGTTGCTGCTGCTACTGCTGCTGCCATTGTTCCGGTTGTTGTTGGATTGGCCGCAATTGCAAGCCGCTTGCGGCAAGGACATGCGGCCAGCGCATTGGCATCGCGTGCGTGTTTATCATTTTAATGAAGCAGCCGCTTCGCAAATTTCCCCATCCCATGCCCGGCTGCACATAATGCGTGCGTTACGTTTCTTTATCATTTAATGAGCCGTAATCAGTTTTAATTACCCCGAATGCAAGCAAGAGACGTATCCTTAAAGGATGACTCGAGCGAATTGTTGCTTTAAGAGCTTGCAATGTTGCCCAGCAGTTCGCTCTGTCTCTCTCTTTTTCTTTTTATATGGTTGTGTCTCTTTTGCTGTGTCTCTTTTGCTCAACTGCCTTTGTGTGTGCAAACGTGCGTTTATAATGGATTTATCTGTGTTTGCCTTTATTCGCACTCCAGAAAAGGATATTCAGCGGACGGCTGAGTGTAGTCTGTAGTGTAGACTGCCGCTTCATAAGCCATCGTGCTTTGCATAATAAAAAATAAACTTTTGGTAGTCCGGGGCTCACTCTTACATAGATCTATTGCAACTTACCACAAACTTAATATGCATTTGTCTGTAGTTTTTCTCCTCTCTCTCTCTCTCTCTATCACTATATCTGTCTCTCTCCTTTTTCTACTTCGCTGCGTCATCAATAGGAGTTGTCTTTGGGGTTTGCCCAAACCTAGTTTAATTTGTAGCAAAAAGTTTGCCCAAACCTAGTTTAATTGGCAGCAAACAGTTTGCCTAAAACATTAGTTCAAATGCTTTAAGTTGTCGTCTTTGGCATCTTCATCTTCTTTTTTTAAATGATTTGCCATTTAATTACGTTAATTGATTTAGACATTTGCAATTGATTAACAACTGCACACATGAAGCCAATGAGAGGAAAATGTTCAATAATGCATTAATTTTAAAAATTCCCCAATGACCTGGCCTGGTCGTTGCAGCGTTCGAGAATATTGATTGAGTGCTTAAATTATGTTAAAATAACTGGGCCTTGAATGTAATTTTAGTCAATGTTAAATTGGCCACAAAATTCTACATATTTATTTAAAATTAGTTTTTATCATTATGCTTGGTTTTGTTAATTATATAAAAATAAATATTGGGGAAAATCAGGACTGGAAATGAACAAATTGGGCATTGTGTCTTTTGATGATATTTGTTTTACTTTTGTCTATCGCTTCGCAGATTTTTTTAAGATCTAAAACATAAAGATAAATATATAATAAAAGTAAATCACACGTCTAAGCTAACTTTTATAGCTAGTAAAATTTACTCAATTTTTTTTTTAATAAAATAATTAATATTTAAGGTTAACAAATAAATTAAACTGACAGTTTGACAAGTTTTGAATTGTTCGCTCCAAGAAATAAATCAAAATAGATTATCAAAGAGAAAACCCACTTTCAACGCCTTAAGTTATGCTCAAAATTCGGCGAATTTGTTGGCAATTTACAGGAGTCGCAGATAATATTGACAAATGTCTTGGGCTAATTAATTACCAGGTAGCAGCTGAGGGTCTGCCCGTCGCGCTGTCTCTGGGGTGAAACAGGCCTAGGCATTTAACTTAGGCATAACTTTTGACATTGGGTAGATGTGGCGGGGGCATGTGCCACGGTGCCATTGTGGGTTGGGTTGGGTTGGGTTGGGGGGCATTTGCGCTTAACTAAGCTGCTGGTAAATAATTCATTAATTTTCGCTTATGATTGTAATCCGCTTGTGCACGGACCACGATGAAGGCGAAGCTGATGGCGACGATGTTGAAATCCTTTTGCTATTTGCACAAGCGCACGAAACTTTAGTTAAACATGGCGGCAACGCCCCTGGGTACTCCAAGGGTGTAGGGGTGATGTAGATCAGCAGCGGTGAGGTTGTGTGTGTGTGTGTGTGTGTGTCAGGCCCGGCGTGGTTGGCTGACTGGCGGTTCTGTGATTCGGGCTCCTGGAATTGTGCAAACATTTACAATTTCAAATTTCGACTATTGTTTGCTTTGCCTCTTGCCTCGCTCCATCTGTGTGCAAGTGTGTTTGTGTGTGAGTGTGGGACAACTTTTGCCTTAAGTCAAAAAGTCTAAGCTGCCAAATACAAACTAAGCAGCGGCGGGCACAGCCAAAAACCAGGCGCCTGCCCAAAAGTAGGCAACACCAGCGCAATGATAGACAGACCTCTAGCCTGCAGTACGTTTCCCTGAATGGGTGTGTGTGTGTTTGTGTGTGTGGCTTTCAAGGTCAAAACTTTGGCTGAACTTTTAAGCCTAAGCGGCTAAGCAAATATGTCTAGCATACACACGGGCGCACCCGTGACAACACGCTGCAGGACAACTAGCAGCTGCCCCATGCGGGCTCTCTGCACACACCCTTATACACACACACACGCACACACATCTGTGTTTAAGGAGTATGGTAAAAAAAAAATGGGATTATATATTTTTTTTATATATAGTGTGACCAAGTCGGTATTTAATTAATGTTTAACCATATTTTGAGATTAAAGTAAATAAGTTCTGGCATTAGTTAATAAACAATATTTTAGAGATGTATATTCCAAAATTAAAATGAACTGTGAGGACCTGCATTCAGATTTTCTTTACATGTTCCATAAAGAAAACCAAACATCTACCTTCTTATTTGCTTTAACCAAGCATTTTATTATAAAGTTCATTTCATTTATAATTATTCAAATGGATTGATTAAATTCCTTAAACGTTTTTTTATGCACTTCAACTGGTTTTTTTGTAGCTTAAACTTAAGTACACAAGGGAACCTACTTATATTTTTGATCATATATTCCATTACAATGAACGGCACTTCCATGTTTCGAAGGTGCATCGCTTTTATGGATTTTAATTATTCATTTACTCGATTTTTTTAATTTTTCGCATGAATACCAGTATCTGTAAATGAAAATATCGTTCAATAAGAAAAGCGCATTAAGATTTTGGCCCGGCGCTTTCTGTAATTGAAAAATTTGCACTGCAACGCGCGTTAAGTTGTCAGTTATATTTTTGTTATTCGATTTGTTTCGTGGCGTTTCTGTAAGCGACACATGAGCTTTTCGCTTTTTGGGGAGGGCGGCGTTGAGCCACAAACATTTTTGGCAGCCACGCCTACGTTCGAGCAGAACACGAATACAAAAAAAAAAACATGATGAAAAATACATATACGTAAAGCCAAACAAAAGCGCAGACGATCGTCTGCTGCTGTTGTCCTGTGCGGCATATTTGCATTTGTTTTAATGCCGGGCCGCTTAGGGCTGCCCCGGACCCGGCTGCGGACGAGGACTAGTTGAACTCGTTGCCTGTTAAGCCTAAAATCGACATGCAACCTACTGGCCTCGGGGTGTGGTCGACGCCCACATCGCTTCACCCACCCGCAATCTCCTCAGTTCAGCTCAGTTCACTCCATCCAACGTGCCCAACGTGATGCTAGGCAGCAGGAATACGACGGCAGCTCCTGCTGCTGCTGATGCTGTGCGGCTGCACATCGGCGTAAAACTTGGCACTTGGCCAACGGAATTTGCCGGCATAAAGTACAAAATATTCCAACTGCCTGCTGCTGCTGCTATTGCCCTCGCTTATAGTCCCCGCTCAGCGCTGCTCAGTTCTCTAGGCTTGGGCACAATTTGAGGCTTATTTCTGTATGGTTGACACTCGGCGCAAAAATTTGTCGTAAGTGCAATTCGTTGTGGCGTCGGCATCGGTGATGGCGATGACTATTGCGACGGCATTGTTCATTGGTATCAACTCAATTGCAATTGTTTTGCGCCTTAAGTTATACTATATTTTTGCTTTAAAGCATCGACCCAGTCAATGACACTTAAGCATGGCTTGAATTTACACGCATTCCTGTTTACATTTTCGCCGTCATTTCACCATAATATACAACTTATGTTATATAATATGTAGTATTTCAATGAAATTTTATTAATTAGGTATAAATTATTTTCGTTGTGTTGCATAAAAATAATCAAAATTCTTGAATATAAAATAACTATTAGAAAATTTTTTGTACTTAAAATGAGCGCAAAAAGTTGTTATTAGGAGTTCAAGTTTTTTAAATTGAATATTACATTTAAATCTTATGTACACGAATTTTGGGATAAGAAATAACGCTTTAACGCGGATTAAAAATGTGAGCTATCTAATAATATTAACTTAAAACCTCTAAAAAATATTATAGGCAACTAGGAGTTATTCAAAAGAAATTTATTTTTGGAGCGCGTTTCAGCGACATAGAAGGCAACATTATATTATGCAAAATAATGTCATAATTAAGGATTTATATGAAAAAGTTGCGCCATAACACACTCTAAGCACTTGCAACTTGAACTCTGGAAATTTTGAACTTGCTTCTTACACACAGAGAAAGAAGAAAGGGAGAGAGAGTTTCAGAGAGAGAATGAAAGAGAAAGAGGGGGAGTGCTAAAGCTGTGTGTAGACTGTGAAGCACTTCATAATCAGCCATATTGCTGGCAGTTTCTTGTAGCACGCATATCAATCTCTCTTCAGTGCTGCACACAAAAGTCTTGTAGGAAAAACTTTTTGCCAACTCCTCTCGCGCATTCGCGGAAATGACACTGTGGGGCATGAATACTAATTTCTAATTTCGCAGCTGGCGTCGACAACACATTAAGTTGGTAGCCAACGACGACGACGGCGATGGCGACTTGCAGTAAACTAAACCAAAAATTTACGCTGCGTTGAGCATATTTTGTGGTTGGTAAATGGGTTTAGGGAGCAAGAGATTTGGCTACGACATCTGGACAGTGGATAGATTGTAGATGTGGTGGTACGGGTGGTGCTGCTGGTGGTAGCGCACTTGACTCTGCTGTTGACAAAAGTTATGCGTTTGCATTTCCGTCAGTCGAATAGTGCAATCAACATGCAGAGAACGAGAGAGAGTAAGAGAGAGAGAGAGAGAGGGACGGGATAGGGTATATTCGCTTAAATAGGTACTCTTAATGATAAATATTTAACGATTAATTTATGTGTGGCTTTTTTTGTGACTGTTTTTTTTTTTTTTGTGATCAAGAAAGGTATTTAGTAAACAGAAATCTTTGAAATTGTTTCCTTGGGAATGTTGTTGTTTCAAGAAGCCAAAAATTTGATCAAACTAAGGGTAATTAATGAGTTAAAAGATTTTTTTGTCTTTATTTACACAATTTGACATTTTTGATAATAATTCCAATATGCCCTTGATATTAAATGCACTGTACTCTTATCTGTGCCGTTCTGCTGTACAATCTTTGCTATCGTCAGTTGCATCTAAAACGCTTGCCACATTGTTGTTGTGGTTTTTCTGGCCAACATCAGCAGCTTGTAATCCAGAAAGTTTTTAGTGCACGTTGCGGCGCATGCTGATGCTTATAATGATGATGATGATGATGATGTGTCTGATGCTGACGAACATGATGATTATTATGTTGATACAGTTGATAGTCAAGTCCATGGCATGACCAAAAGAAACTTTTGCGACTTGGACTTGCGCTCATTAGGCGTTAATTGCGCTGACAGCGCGCGTCGAGTTAATAAACAAATTAAATGGCCCAACAGGCTGCCAATTGGCCAGTTGAAGCTTCAACTGCAGCTGAAATAAGAGCTACAGCCAAAAAGCCGAAGTCGGCCAAATACTTTTGGCATGTGCATTTCTACTCTTGACATTTTTTGTATATATATATAATTATATATAACTGTGTGTGTGTAACTGCTACATATACTTGTCTGAATTCCAACGAGTTGACATGTGCACACTGTCTGCCACTCAGATGTGCAATCCCAGTCCCCCAAACCCCTTGCCTTCTCTATTGTTTGCATGCCAAACAAACAAACAAAAAAAACCTAGCTCAAAAAAAAACATGAAAACACAGTTTTGTCTACGTCGCTGGTTTGTCTGTCTGTCATCCTGTCCAGCGTCCGGACTTGTCTGTCATGACATTTGTCCTTCTGTCTGTCTGTTAGTCGGTGTGTCTGTCTGGTTCCTGGTGCCCATCCATGTTTAGCTTAAATAACTCAGCGATGACTGTTGCGGCATAGAAAATGAAAAGTTCGCATTTGTCACTGGCATAACGGATACTGGGGACTGCTCCCTGGTTTTGTCGTTGTTTATGCATTTCATAAATATAAAAGTGCCCAAAATCCACTGACGAGCCTTTGGGATTGATAACATGGGCCCGCATCGCCGCAGCTCAGCTGTGCGAGTTTATAATGAGAGGCGTTTTATAAACTTGACTCGCAGACACTTCCAATTGAACTTTGTGCCGTTGTATTGTTGTTCTTGCTATAATAAATTTGAAAGATTAAGAGATCTACTGAAATATACATTATTCGCTTTGCGCTTTGAAATATTCGAGTTTTAACGAATTTATTGTGATTCTGTTGCAAATAAAAGACAAAGTTGAAAAGTTATGTTTTTTAAAACGGGTAGAAGAATCTCCTTTTCTAATATTCGATATTAAAGAGTAAAATAGTGCCGAAATTTATAATAAAAATATGTAAGTTGGGAATTTCATACGCTCCATTTAAAGTTTTACATATTGTTTTTCAATAATTTGATTTACTTAGCTATTCTCGAATCGTGTGATTTGCTATTACATAATTGTGAGTAATCTGCATGCATATTGATGATGCATATTGCATCAATATTAATTCCTTGCCTTCAATTTCACCTGCTTAATTTGCCAGCACTCGATGGTCCATTGAAGGCTGGCAAAGCCGAAATCGGCTTGCCGGAGCATTACAATCAATTATGTATTAGCTTAAATCGTCACATGAGTGGAGTAAGTGGAACTCTCTCCTTGGTTGACTTTGGCCAATCTGTGTGCGTCACACACACATCCAACGATTCATGCAATCCTGAGGTTGTCCTGACTGCCTGGCTGCCTGTCTTGCCTGTCCTTGTTCTCTGTCTCAGTTTCAGTCTGCGGATGTGACTCTGTTTCTGTCAGGCTGGCTTCCCTGTGAATTGAATTGATTTTCAAGTGGTCTATGCTATTAGTTGTAATTGATTCTTGAAATAATTTATTTCATGGCTTTTTGTCGCCAACTCACCGTAGTCGGCGCTTATCCTGGCTGCAAGGACGTGTAAGTTTTGCAAATTGTTGCATCTCAAAGACTTTTAAATGTTAATGGCTTAAATTAATTAGAATTATACACTTTTCCTCACTTGGCCTAGGTGACTCAATTTAAGTCTGACAGCTGCCACAGCAACGAATAATTCACGACTGCACTTTGGTCCTGGCAATGATGCATGCCATAGAAATGCACACACCTTCCACTCCTCCCCTATACACCTCGTCTTTCTCTAGGTGATATTAAAAACGCGATTGCTGACTGAGAATAAATATTGAGCTGAAGAGCTGGCAGACTGGCTGGCTTTGACTGGTTTTTTTTTGCTGCTGCCACGTTTGGCTCATTGCTAATTCCACGAAATCGAAGCATCATAAAACCTTGATGCTGCATTTGGCCGCCATCTACATCAGCTCACGGCCCCATTCTATCGTTTGGTTGCATTATGTTAGCATATTTTCAAGTTTTTCACGCCACTCGCAGCCACTTTGCGCCCATTTCGGTGGCTGATCTGGAGCCCAAGCAGCTGCATCAGCAGACAACAACGCCGTTCCGTTTGGGCTGCAATTTATTTATGAGCCTGTTGTGTTCATGAATATTTTGTGTGCCGTTGTTGCTGCCTGGCAGTTGGTTGGTACCACCTAGCCCAAGCTCTGTTCGCCTCGGCGCACTTAAAACTTGTTTGATTTACAAAATGACGGCATCGTCGCTATTGCCATTGTTTAGGCCCGCCCCCTCTTATGCCCATCCTGGGAGCAGTTCCAAGTGCGTTCCACTGTCGCTTCGAAAAATTTTTCTTTTTCCGTTTTTTTTTTCTTTTCTGCACAGCAAATTTATTAGATGTTGACAAAATGGCGCTGGCAAGGGAGTACGTGATCTGGGCCATTGATGAAGGGGTATGTTGGGCACGAGCGAGCGCTGAGGTGTTGTGCCCTGTAGTGCAAAGTGAAAGATTGACGTTTGGGCCTAATGTAAAAAACGTCATCACATTGAAAACTTGACTTAAACTCACGAGCAATGCAGCGATGCAGTCAGTTCTGTTTAGTGCAGCAACATATGTTCATAGATCTTTCGAGGAACTTTTAGGCAATAACAGATGTTGCTTAAAAAGTAATTAATTTCTATTGACATTTGGCATATTTTCTTAAGGAACGGATAAATAACAACATGAAGGGGAAGGCCAAATACAAGGTTGCTTTCAAGATCAAAACTCAGCAAGCAAGGAGAGAAGCAAGTTTGATGGCGACCAGCAAAGTAAGTAAGCGAACTCGCGAAACGAAGCAGCCCAGTCAGGAGTTATTGTCGGATCGGACGCCAACGCGGATAATACAGTATGGACAGATATCAATGACAGAGGTGAGTAACTCCTAA
>SCDS01000406.1:0-37153 GCA_004149465.1 Drosophila nigromelanica
CGACGCCCAAAAACGTGGACCCGTAATCTCACGCCACACAAATGGCGCCCGAAACTTGAGGCCGAAATTTGACGCGATACGATTGACCCGCCCTACATAAGCGCACGCTATAATTTCTGTATGGGCCACTAAAGTGTCATTTTGGTGTTTTCTAATATTTTTAATAAATGGTGACCATTGATTATTTGATTATTTATTGTCTCATGTTTTTATCTCAATATTCCTTTTATTTATGATTCTCTCAATTCAAGCTAATTTAAGCTAGTTTGCAACAGTTATAATTTTATAACATTATATTATATAATATAATGTAAATTAAATAATATATAATATAATTTGATATGTTATTTGCCTTGGGTTTTCTTGTGCAACTCTTTTAATGATTAATAATTTACGCAAGGACTAGCTTTATCAAATTTAGCTCTAATATTAAGCAAATTTGACATTAAAATGATAGCTGCCTTTGAATTTCACACAGTTACTCTCACATTTAAGGCCAGCCCACAGAATTGGCATAACTAAGCAGTTAGTCTATTCGATTCATGCCATTTTTCACATTCGCTAACAGCACCTGCAGCCGAGCACTTTGCTGCCTACTTTGGGGCGCCACTCAATTATTTATGTGCCCCTGCAGTGCAGACAGTTGAGGGTGGCGGGTGGTCGGGCCAAGCGCTGGGGTTGGGGTTCTGCTGGCGACTGCAGACTCCAGCACATTTGCACATGTGCAAACTTTTTCGCACAGCTATACATACAACAAGGACCCAAAACGCCGACATGGAATATCTTTAATGTTAATGACTGAGTGCAGCAAAAGTTTGGAGCGCTTAAGGCGGCTTTGTGGCAAGACGTCGTCACCAGGATCGGGATTGTAACTTTGCCGTTCTGAATGCATTCCCCCCAAAATCTCTGGCGACAAGTTTCTGAGGCGCGCGCGCGCAACTTTTTTATATACATACATATATGCAGCACTCATTAAAAACGCATTAACGATGCATTGTAAATCATTGTTGTGCAATAAGTTGCATATGCGGCTGCAGCTGGCGTTGCTCTTGGGGAACCACAGCTGCTAACACTGGAAAATATTTCTCTTGAAATTTATTTTACTTCAATGAGCTTAAAGTTGCCAATAAATATAAGTAAAACATGCCTAATTGACGTTCGCGAAATTGAGCAGACAGTAAAAGCATTACTATCACATTTTTTTTGGCCATCATCGTGTTTCACAATATTTTTATTTTTAAACATGGTAATAGGACTGCTTGGAGGTAAATACTAACAAAACCATTGTTATGTATGTACCTTTCAAGAAGGCCACATAATGGGAAGAGGAGCACAACAATAACAGCCTCCAGGTAGCGACCTTTTTTTCTCAACTGTTGGCTCATGAAAAAACTAAGAAAAGCATATATCGGGATGTCGAAGATAAAATACTCTTGCAAACATATATAAAGTTAACTGAGCTATTTTTTAATAACAAAAATCAATTGATAGTATGTTCGCATAGAAAGGTTTTTTATAGTAGTTCAATTTTCAATGATAGAGCTTAAGAATATATATCTACGGCTTATACGGTCGGATACGTCGTTGTGACAAAATTATAGTACTTTCTGTAAGGGTATATTGGTAACTGTTCGGCAAAGATTGCGCCGCTGCTTAGATGTGTTGAAAATTTCTTCCTTCCGTATTGTCAGCTAGCAGCAGCAACAACAACAACAACTACAACAACCTTAACTAGGACACACAATTGGCTGCCAAATGGCTAAGCGACTGCCTGTCATCCAACAGGTTTGGGTGGTCGTTTTTTGTGCTTTGGGTTTATGTGCGAGGCATCATGCAAAATGTATGTTAATATTTTGTTACCCCAGGGGCTTCCAGCTGGGTTGTGTGTGTGTGTGTGTGTGTGTTTTGTTGTGTGGCGACGCTTCAACATTTCTTTATTCATAAGCATTTTGCATGCGGCCCTTTTTCTTTTGAGAGGAAATCCTACATTAATATTAACTTTGTTGCTGCTATTGTTGCTGGCAGCTCTTTAAACTAATTTGTCTGGCACAAACTACTTAACAAATTTTTAAATACTGCCGAGCAAATTAGTTTTGCGCAAACATTAATAAATGGATGCGTGATTTGTTGCAAAGCCCATTTGGAGGGCATTTCCGCTTCAGAGCCAATTAAACGTGTTGCATGTGCTAACAGTGAACGGCTTTTAGCAAATGCATTTAGTATTTTGGTTAAAACCCATGTATTACAGCTCATTTTTATAACTTATGCAAATTGCATGGCTTTAATGCACGGGCAATATTTCAATGGTGGCGTTAATGTAAACTGAAATATATTCGAATTGTATTTATTGCCAATAAATCTCATATTCAGTAATTGAACCTGCTGCGCAACTTTATATAATCATTAAAGTTATTTGAGTCTTCATTTAAATTGCAATTGTGATAATTTGCTTGCACTTATTCATTAAAAGTACTTGAATTCATGAAAATCGCATAGAAAGGCGATTTTCTACGAAGAGTGAAAGTACTTCCTAAAAGCGTCATTTACCAATTAAAATTGGTACTGATATATTTTTATCTCGGCATTATTTATAGTTTATGCCCCAACAAACGCTACCTTGTAATAAAAAGCGGCCACGTCAAGTTTTCAACGAGTTGTTTATGAGCATTAGGGTCCTCGATCTCATTCTCATTCTGGTTCTCGCATCCGCTCTTGTTCTCGTATTTGTTATCGGACTGACAGCTGATTATAATGTGCTGCTATTGCATGGTCCTGTCCTGCTATTTCACGCTCGTTGTTATTGTTGTCGTGTAACTCGTTAAATTTCCATCAGTGTGCGTGGTGCGCCATATTGGCCCAAAATGTCACACAGAGCGCAACTTAAGCAATGAACTCTGATGTCCTCACGTATTTGTGTAATATCGATTTGACTCACAAAAGCCACGCACTCATATGTTAGTATGTGTACTTTGCGTGTGTGTGTATTTGTGTCGCTTAGCTGCCACACATGTACGTAATTGATATTTTATGAATGAAATGTAAACACTTTTTTATGTGTCAAGCGACCCTGCGAGCCCGGCGAGTGCTAAAACTTTGATGCTATGTGCCATGTGCACCCTATACTTTTGATGTCCTCGGTTCAGCAGGATATAGTTGCGCTATTAGAATTTCGGGACTGTGGTTTTTGACATAATATAAAAAATGTATATAGTAAGTAAACTTGAAAACCATATCAAATATATCAAAATATAATATTGAAATATATTGTATGTATATGTATTTGATGCGTTAATAATAATAACGCTAGATGATCGTAAAAGTCGACATACATTAGCATGCGAGTTAAAAAAGATTAATCATAATTATTTGCTAAAACATATTTTGCTATCTCATTTAAATATATAGTGGAGAGCTTCTCTTCATCGAGTCCTGTGAGTTTTAAGTAGCTCATATAAGCTTCGATCTGAACACTGTGGGTCACAGGTCCTTGCAAGGGTCGGGCACATCATAAAATGGCAACAAAGTGTCGAGCGGAAGTTGCACCATAAAAATATTTTCAAGTACTCTTATACAAAATATAACGCATAAAATGCGCCATGCTTAACGGTCAGCGTTTTGTGTCAGTCATAAATATAAAATTTCCTTCATAATATTTCTTGTACACACACACACATACACACACACACATAAATACGTAAAAAATATTGTTTTTATTTAATTTGCATTTTGAAACCAAAGTTGAACAAAAGGAAAAATTTATTATAATTACAAAAGCATTTTATTGATGATATTTTAATCGTGTGTATGTCAATATGTGTATGTGTCTGTGGCCGGTTTTGTGGCAGACTTGTTTTTATTCCAAATGTTGATTTTAATTATTTTAATTGTATGCAAGGATATGCAGAATGTTTCTGCCATAGTTCTGATACGATATTGCAAAGTGTGCTTTCTTTTCATTAGTTAGCAGAGAATTGTTGTAATGAAAATGTCAAATTGCATACCACATATTTGTGGTTGTTGTTATGGAAAACTCAAGCTCAAGTGCAGCAGCTGTCTGAACAGTTGTCTGTTGGCAACGGTGCGTATGATTGATGTGCCGTCATGGATGGCAAATTTATTTGTATTATGCTCAAATCAATCGTGTGATTTTTATTGCTGTACCCAAAGCGAACGGCAGAACTTTATTGGGTATTTGCAGCACGTTGTTATTTTATTTCTTAGTCAATTTACTTTTCATTCTTTTTTTTTTTGCTTGGATAAAAATGTAGAATGCTGCTTTTAAAAACAAAGTGCTTCAGTTTTCGTTTCCATTGTCACAAGTGTGATAGATACGAGCTCAAGTAGTCGTCTGTGACTTTTGCGGTTTCTCATGGAAACACACAAACGTATGTGGCAGCTGTTTAGGCACAGGGCGTGGCATGTGTCAATGCCAAGCGCAGACATTGCCGCAGAAAGTTGCGCCTAAACGGAGCTGTAGTTGGCACATGCAAGCCGCACTACAAAATGATATATGGGCCGATACAACAACCCAGAAATTTGAACAGCAAATCATTTAGTTATGTTTGGGCTCGCAGGCTCTATAAATCACCCGATGAGTGTGCCGCGCGTGTTTGTCATTAGCT
Organism: Drosophila nigromelanica; assembly: GCA_004149465.1. Taxonomy (NCBI): domain Eukaryota; kingdom Metazoa; phylum Arthropoda; class Insecta; order Diptera; family Drosophilidae; genus Drosophila; species Drosophila nigromelanica. The sequence goes on from SCDS01000406.1 coordinate 4,623, forward strand.
CCACAAAGATGCTGTAATCTCCAGAGCTGATATTGCTAATCCATGTGTTTGCTGCAAGTAGGACAGTGTTACGGCCATAAATATATTATGTGGGCTTATCAAATTATTCAGTATTACATTATTTTAAATGTAGCTATTTAATATTATTTATATAAGTGTGCAGTTAAAAACTAAAAATATATCTATACATTTTTTCATTTGATTACAGATTCTTAAGTTGACTTGCTTGAGCCATTAAATCATTTGAAAACTAATATTACTATGTAAAACAACACAGAAAGGAATCAAATTATCTTTGTTAATTTGATGTTGCTGCATATTCGAAAACTTCAACCCAAGAAGTTTATGAGATTCCTATTGTGGCATGTTGTTTGTGTCATATTTGTCAAAAGCACGTAGCGAACGCAAAGGCAAACGCACAGAAACAAAGACAGACACAGGAACACGAACGGACAAACAGAAATAGATCAAGAGGCAAATGCTTTCACACATATTTGCATGCTATAAATGCGGCAACACACACACAGACACTCAGGCACTCAGGCACACACGCACACGCACACTAGAAATGACGCAAATTCCATGCTCAATTTCAGATTTGTGCTGGCGGCATACCTGAGCAGAGCCACGCCCACTTCCTCAACACATTCATCCCCGCACGGTTTACGTGTCGCACTGATAACGTATATTTTACAGGCATATAAATTGGGGTTTGGGTCCCTGTGAGGTAATTTCTGTTGGCAGTGAAAATTGTTAGGCCGAGTGTGCCAAATGTGATTCGACAGCGGAGCTAAATGATGCTGATAACAACAACAAACAGCAGTTGACAGCTTTGCAGCACATCAAGTATTTTTGTCAGTAGTCAATTATGAAGATTCAAAAAATGTCGAAGCTGCCACACGAGCCTCAGTTATGGCAACATTTTGTAGCATATTGCAAATGTCGATGAAGTGCTCAAGCGTAGAATGTGGTAGACGATAAGAGCAGGAAGCGAGCTCATAGATAAATTAAGAAGCGATACCTTACTTAGTCAACCTATGCTAAGTTGTGAATGAGATGATATTCAAATCACGACTTGAGAGAGAAAAAAAAGGAAGAGTAATTGCACTTTATATTTGCTGCTTTTGTCGGGCTAAGTTTGTGATAATCATGGGCAAAACCTTTTTTAAACCAAGTTTGGTGGTTCGACTATATATTGCATTTTTAAAATTGGGGGGAATTTTATTAACAATTTAAATACAAATTTACTCTGGGTTTTTTTTTTTAAGATAGCGCCCATGTATAGACAGGTAGATATGGTGTTATCAATTTGCTGATCGGGATTAGTGATGTTATCCTATAATTTCAATAATTCCAATCAGATACATTATATAAAACAACAGTTCATTAACGTTACCAAACAACATATGTTAGTTAGTTTTATTATTAAATTTCTGTCGAAATTCAGGCAGCTTTGTTAGGCACATAAATTTGTACATAGTGTGCTGCACTTCCCAATCAGCGCCCTCGTATTTGGCCTGCCCCATTCTGTTGGCCGTTTTCTCCCGTCTATAAAAACCGCATACGTTTGCTGCTCTGTCGTGTTGCGTCTGGCACGGAAATGAACTTAATTTATGGCGCTAAAAAGGATTTGACTTTGTGGCCACCCCCTCAAAAATTCCAGAAACGTTTCGCATGCTTTGTTTTGTTTTGTTTCGTTTTGGCGCTTTTTAAAAACCAAGCGCGAGCTGCGATTCTCGCAATCATGGCTATAATGATTTGTGTGCTTAACGCGGCGCCGACGTTGCCGACGCTGCTGTTGTTGTAAGCTCTAAATTATAAACTATCTCTACAGAGAACAAAACTTTACTGCAAACATTTCACGGCAGTTCCCCACATACTACTTGCGATATATGAGAACACGATTATATATGTATGTATGTGTAACTATCTATATATACACATACATACTCGCATACAGCATGTGTCGCTTTATGTGGGACTTAGTCTGCAACTTTTGTTGAATTTGTGGGCAAAAGTTATAATCATATCCAGTGGCAAGTTGGTGCGTGCTTCGCAGGACTTGCTGCGTCCTCTGCCTGCTGCCAAGCACTTCCAATTACAATTTCCCTTTACATTAATTAGCATGTCAGTTTTATGGCAAATGGCTTTAAATTTCGCTAGCATTGGCATTGGCATTGGCATTGAAATTGTTACTGTTATTGGCCTTGTATTTCTTTTGGCAGGCCAATAATTATGCAAAACAGCTGCTGTTGTTAAATGACACTTAAAAGCGGGCAAATAGAGGCCATTATATGGTTGATGATGCGTTCCTTTAATAACGTGCAAATTGGTGCTGGCATAAAAATTCTTGGTAGGAAATTGAGTGAATATATACAATATTCAATATTCATTTTTAAGGTAGTTTCTGCACTTAGGAATGAAAATTTGAGCCCCAAGAATGTGGTAAGGTGGTAATAATCGATCAAAATATAAATTTGAAATACACGCGAGAGCTAGAATGGAACATTAGTATTTTAATTTCAGATTCACTTTTCGTAGTCCTAAATTTGAATATGTATTGCTTTCGCATCTTTGTCGAACATGGCTTTTGGCCCGAACATCTAGCCGCTGGCAGTCTTTCATTAACTTGTCAGCCGGGTTTTTCTAAAAATGTCAGGCGACGACAACGGGTCGCTATAGGACAGGCGCTTTTTTTTCGTGCCAGACAAAGCAAAAGAAACATCTCCGAAAAATTTGTTATTTTCTATGGCATTGTTTTTCGCCATATTCGAGGGGCTGTCTGCATCTGATAAATGCTTCAGGTAGACAGGCACTCAGAGTATTTGCCGTAGACACGGGTTCAATTTACGTCCTTTGAGATGTCTGCTACTCGGCGAACCACAAGTCGAATCGCATATGGCTGACATTTAGTTAAGTGACTCCTCGGCGGTGGGATTTAAAGTCACTTTGCTATGCTGCAGTTATCATAACAATTATGTAGAGACAATGGCACCAAATGCGCCGGAGGAACCACTTCAAACAATGACATAAAACAATGCCAGAGCAATGCCAGCAACGTTTTAGCATTGTACATAGTTTGCAAATTAAATAATTCCCAGTTACATTTCCGTTTCGCCAGTGCGTCGACAATATTATTTCGCATTTGTTGGCTCCTCAGCTGGGGAGCTGGGAAACTGGCTCCTAGCTCCCCAGTTGCCGAGATGCTTCCGAGTGCTAATTGTGCGGCCGTTGTCGTTGTCGTTCTAGTTGCCTTTGTTTAAGCACGACAGCGTCCAGGACAATCTCTGGAGTTATGTGACTGCAATAACACTAAATTGGCTTGATATCTCGCGGTTTGGCCGCTGTGCTGTTTCTCAAAGCTATTCCAATTAACCCAATGGAAACTGATTTTTGCAAATTTTACTAATGCTTTCAGGTTTTTTATGCAATAAAAATGGCAAGTTCTAAGAACCTAATTAAACATTTTAATCCAGTGAATTATACGGCTGCGAGAACAAATTAAATGTTTTTTTTTATACTTTAACAAATCTGTTAACGTAAAATCTCTAAATCACTAAATAAATATGTTATTGAATATAAAATATTCCAATGTTTTTTTTTAAACAATAATCTAAATGTGCCACTATTCTGTTAGTTTGTAAAAAATATTTTTTATCAGTTTTCTTGGAATAATTGTTTTTGATTTAAGTTCATTTGAGTTAAAATGACGCTTATGATTTTCAATACTTTACGAATCATCTTTCTATTTTGAATACTTCAGTTTATATAACCCTTTAGTTCAAGTGTCTTTTTGTACAGTGCGCACTCAGTGGGTTAAGTGACAAATGCAAGTTAACGCTATCGTGCAGTGCGTTTAGCTTTTAATTGTAGCTAAGTTTTCGGGGGCTGCATTAGCATCTAATTAAGTGGGGAGTTTTATGCATATTGGCGCTATCTGCAGCGCTTCATTCCGGAAACTCCGCATCGCCCGGTAGTCATTTGTTGTTGTCTCTGCGGCTGTCACTGGCACATCGCCTAACCGTATGCAATGCAATTGCACAAAACTGTCCATCAACGCTGTCATTTACTGGCCTGAACAGGCCCAAGCTGTCGTTCTCATCCTGCGGCTGACGGGTGGCGGCTGCTGATGCGTTTCTTAAATGTTTGCAGGCCGTAAAATTTATTTAAACGCGCCCCTGTCACACACATGACAGTCAGAAAGAGATAGGCAAACGGACAGACGTGCATACAGAGAGACACACGCAATGCGTCATCGTCATAGCCATCCTCTGATTCAGATTCAGATTCTGATTCTGAATTCCGAAACTGGCTTCCACTTATGGGATAAGCAGCAACTGCACATTTACATATGAGCGGGGCACGAGGGGGCGGGGCTAAACTTTTGTTTGCAGCCATGTTGCAAATTAATGCAATTTGTGTGCTGCCATTGACAGGTTTCTCAGCGATAACTGGCCAACTCTTGCTAACTTTCACTACTGTGTTGGGTTAATTATTTTGCTAAAACGAATAAATCAGTTTGAGGGAGTCCTACAGCAAATGAAGAAAAAAGTACAGGAATATATTTGTTATATTATTATTGTTAAGTAAATAATTAATAATTACCTATATATTGATAAACTTGATTTTTTGTTGTAGCTTTAATTTGTATTATAATTCTCCTCGTCATATGATAATAGTTGTTAAAATTCTTGAACTTAGTAGCTACTCAAGTAAAAACCACATAAAAATGTTAAGATGGTTGTATTAGTTACCCATTTAAGGGAGAGGCTGTGAAAGATTGCGGAGAAGCAAATTGTGCTTAACCAAAATTACCAACCAAGCCAATTTTCTCCACTTTTCTAAATTTGTTGTTCATATTTTGCATTATATTCAAGGTAACGTCTCGTTTGTGGCGCCTAATGCCAAGCCTTAACCTCATTTCCCTTTTGAGTTGAAACATTACACATACGACAGGTGGTCCCAGGCATTGGCTGAGCTGAGCGTTTGTCTGGCTAGTTCAGCTTTGTTGTCATTTTGCTGTTTATTTGGGGCGTGGAACATTGCAAACTGGTATGACAAATAGCCTGCGGCTTATATACAATGCTCTATGCTGAGAAGATGTCATTGTCTAGATTCATGTTGTTGCCTGTTGTGAGTGCTGTGTGTGCTCTGTGTGTTTGTTGTTTTTTGATGTAGCCTGCAGTTTTTGCAGCTCTTGCTTTTGCTTTGTTTTTGTTTTTCTTAACAACTTGCTGATGTTGTGGTTGGGTTTGGGTTGGGTTTCGGTTCCTTCGCCTTCTTTCACTTTTTGCGTACATTTGCGGCTTGCTGCATTCGATGCTTCGCTTGTGTGTGTGTGTGTGTGGGGGGATTGCAAGGACACGAGCTGCAGCACATTCGCTTGAGTGCCATTAAAATCCGCCCAGGGCTGTTGATTGGTAAAGAAAAATGTAACATGTGGTTTACCTAAACTTTTACTGGGCCAAAATAGCACTGCGAACAAGAGAGTACGGCTGAGGGGAACACCAGCCGAGGGGACAGGCAGCAGTCTCAATGGATGGTTGCATGAGAACCTGACACCTTCACATCAACTTGAAGACAAACGGCCTTTTAAATGGCACGAGGATTCATGCTGAAGTTTTGGCTGTGGTGCTGTGGCTGTGATGGGGTGTGGTTAAGTGGCTGGCACTGCTGTTGGGATGTGTTTCAGCTGTGCTAACTGCTGATAATTTGCTTTCAGGCAACATAGTTTGTCGGGCAAGTGTGGAGGGTAAATAACAACATACCGATATTAAGCTAAAGCAGAATTTCATGAGTAGAATGAGGAATCCAAATTTTTTTTCAAAAAAGTAAAATAATTTATTTAACATTTTATTTATTTTACTCATGTTTATATACCTCACAATTTAAAATAAAATGCAAAAAAATAGCACATTGAAATTTATTATGAAATTGTATTTATGCTCACTAATAATTATAAACACAGTTTGTTTAAAATACAAACTCATTTCAAACCAAAACACCAAATATTTATTTTTCTTAGTTTTGTGCGCTTAAATAGGCATAATGAATTCATTTGAATTTTTGGTTAAATTATTAAATATTTAACCTGCACTTAACCGTCTGCTAATATAAATTATACTTCTTCGTGCTCCTTTGTGTGCCTGTTTGTGTGCACAGCAAATATTTAAACACTCCTCACATGCATATACAAAGGTATGTATGTGTATATGTATATGTATGTGTGTTTGTATGTAGATTTTTCGCATAATTATGCAGAGTTCACTTGCGCTTTGTTTGGCCAACGCAACACTTTGAATTCGTGCAAACGCCGTGAAAGACCTGAGCATGGGTGGGGCTATTAATAATGAAAGGGGATTAAAATGGACGGGACTACCAAATAAATGTGTATAATCTGCATTTGTAATGAGTCTGAGAAAGATATACATTAAATGTTTGTGAATAAATTGTATAAAACTTAAAACAAAAAATTAAAAGAAAAAAAACAGTTAAGTCTTGTTTAATATAGCAACTATAAATATCTTATAACTGTGATTATTCTAGGTACACTCTGTCTATTATAGGAACCCAACGCACTTGGTTTTCCCTTGGCGCCCTTGGCGCTCTACGTGGAAATAGTTGCCAAAGCGACCGCACGAATTTTCTTAATGAGCTCAAACGTCACACACACACATTCCAACATACGAACACCCCAACACACACTCGCACACACACAGCTACAGATGAACTTTGGTTTTTATTTGCTGAACGTTATGTGCAACCACACATTTTATTATTTCTTGTTTAAAATGTGTAAAAAATTTGCTTAGTTGAGCGTGTTGAAATTCATTCCACACAGGCAAATGCGAATGCAAATGAACTTATGCCAAACGTGCAGAAACGACCAAAAGGGGGTCGCACAGAGGCGGGCATCTTAAAGCTGCAATGCCACGCCCAGCACCTCTTTTCGCGTCCAGCAGAAACCGGGTTGAGACATAACAATTAAATTTCATAAGCCGCTAAGCGATTTAAGCTTAATTATTTTTCACAGCTAGCCAAAAAAAATTATTACACAAAAAAGAAAATATTTAAAAAAGAAAAAACAATAAAAAAATAATAAAAATAAACAGAGGAAAATACAGAGAAAGGAATAAAAGCATCGGTAGCAGAATTATGAAAAGCGCGTGAGAGCCGAAGCGGAAGTATACAACAGAGAAAGAAGGAGAGAAGGAGAGGGCATGACCACTCTTTCTCTCTCGCTTGCTCACATTCTTGTTGCTGTTGTATTTTGGCAGCTGGGCGTTGGCAGCTGCTTCCACTCATTAGGCGCTTTATTAAGCGAGATAATTAGCCGAAGCACGTAACTTGCAGTTAATTGATATTATTTGAACTCCACGCTCATTATGTTAAGTCTCCTTCAATCTCTCTCTCTCTCTATTTCTCTCTCTCTCTCTCGGTCTCTATCCCTCTCTTTGATGGTGTTGCTTTCGTTGTTGCAGTCACTTAACCTTTGAGCTTTTTGCAATTGTGCACAATTAAGTTGAAAATTGTGTTATAATGTTAAGTAATTGTTTATGAACCGATTAAGCTGGCCAACATTTTTGGCTGCCGAAGCACTTAAAAGCCATTAAAAGCAGCCGTGAGCTGAAAGTGAGGCCAAAAGAGAAACGATTCCGAGCAAAAGTTGTTGTTGCTCATTTAAAGTACTGCTTGGAGTCGTGTCCGTCGTTGGGTTGCAGCACTTTGATGGGTTCCTTTAAGTTTTCATGAGGTTGATCCCAGAACTTTTGCGGTGCTTTGTTTAGTCCTTTTTTGTGGTGTAAGTCCATTGACCGGGTAGCTCATTTAAATCTATGAGCTGCTCATTAGCCGCCTTGCAGTTCATTAATTTGATTTGAAGTCGCACACATACACACACGCACACATACCAACACACAAACAATCATTGAAACAGGCACAAACAGAAAATTCACCTCACTATGCGATTTAACGACTTTAATTAAGGCAAAGTCGTTGCCAGACATTGACGTCGACTGCGACGCCGACTGTTACGCACTGACCTCATTTTTTATAGTCGACTATAAATAACAGAAATTATGTGCACGCCGAGCTGGACGGCACTGTAAAAGACGCACAGTTACGGCAGTTGGATCAGCAAACTGAACTGAACTGAACTGGAACTGGAATTGGAACTGGGGGGTGGCTTAAAAGGGGGCATGTCCCGTCGCAGTTTTGGGCGCGTTTTTCAGCGCCAGTTAAATGCGCTGCCATGAATTTTAATTCGACGACACTTTGGCCAAGGGACACGCAACACGACAGTCGCCATCGCCATCGCAATCGAAAAATATAACAAAAAAATGGAGAACAGAAAAAAAGAAACAAAAAGGAATAACATAATACTCGTAGTGAAAAGAAATTTAAGTAAACTGGTAGCAGATCTGGTTGAATGTACATTTGCACAGCGGGTCTTCATTGAACTGTGGCATTACTCGCAAATGAAGTTGGTAAAAATTTTGGGAAAAACGCAACTAATGAATGTATAATTTATTTAAATCAAAATTTAAAAGTATTTATTATTTTTAAGTTAGTTGGATTTATATATACAAATTTTTATTCTTAACATATCTTAAAATATTTCAGCACGTTTCTCATCTAAGATTCATGATTTCACATTTGCAGCCACTCATTTTTTTTATAGGAAATTTAATTCAATTAAAACAACAGCAATTTTGTTTTATTATTTGATTTTTTATTTATGTGTTTGAAATTTTCACTTTACAATAGCAGCACCTGTTATAATTTTTCGTTATTTCCATTTACCTCCCTCAATTTAACTTGGTAATTTTTCAAAACTTTCCATTGTTTATTGCCAGGCAGCTATGATTTTTGGGAGGGGATCGGTCAAGTTGGCGACGCTCTGACGCCAACCGGGCCGTCCACCACAATCGGCATTAATTTAGCGGAAGTAATGCGAGAAATTGTTGAAGTCCCTGCTCCGAAGCCAGCAAAAATGTTGTTCATTGTCCATTCGCATTGAGCTGAGGCTAATTGGCGTTTGGCCTATACGTTTGGCCTTCTCATATTGACAGCATCTCGACAAGACCTCATATATATATATATATATACATTTATATATATTGGCCAAAGGGTTCTACAAATGTGCTCCTTTATTTGGATATTTATTTTTATCTATTTTCTTGCTAGGTTAATTTTAATGAACAAGACATTTAGTTTGATATTTTTTTGGTCGCTTCTTTAATTAAATAAACTTGCCCTTTCTTGGTTTAATGCCCATATTAGTTTTTATTGCTTTATGTTGGGACCTAATGCAGCCTAGAGGGGCCAGAGGGGCGGCATGTTGCACGTCAGATGGGTTGGGGCAGGGCGGGGCGTGGCAGCTCTTACTAATTGCTTTTTTGGGGCCCATCGAATTATCTTCTGTTGCTTATCAACAAATGCCACATGCCGAGCTTATTTCATTGTATTATGTTAATGTGATTCTAACGTGAGCTATAGAAATATATCTTGCATATTATTTATCGGTTATATACATCATTTAACTAATGGATTTGTTATTTGTTATGACTATTGTATGAAAAACGTTTGCCTGTTATCACTATCGGGTTTTTAATGTTAGGTATATAAATATATGTTTCGAAACAAATGAAGAAATTCATTTTTAAATGTTTACATATTATTTATTTAAATTTTTGACATAGCTTAAGAATTTGTTGTATTTTCTATATTTAAGACATATCGTGTTTTAAGCTTATATCACTTACTACCTATAGTAAATTCTCTCTGTTTAAACATTTTCCTTGCAACGTGTGCCTCTGTCTCTTTCTATCAATCGTAAAGTTTTCCGGGTAACTGTCGCCTGCATTCGTTACACACAGTTTGCGATCCTGCAATGAATTTCTTAACATTTGTCTCGGCTCATGTATTTAGAGAAGCCGCACCGCACCGCACCACCACTCAAGCTTTCAACATGAATTCGACACATATTTAAAAACTCATTCACACGTCCTGCCAACTTATTTAACAACTCAACACACAGAAGGCAGTGGAACAGTTGTATAGATCTTGTGCGATGTACTTAAATTACTTGAGGACGAATGTTGCTCAGCTCGAATGCAATTTAAGTACGTACTTCAAAAGCAAATGTTTTATAGAGCACCCATCTCATACACACACACGCACACACACACACAGGCACACAAACATACACTATCTAACTGGAGAGCACTTTGCGCCCAAAAAAGACACTTTGCACGGGAAGCTGTCGAAATAGGAGCTGACATACTCGTCCTCAGTTTCGTCCTCGGTTTCGTCCTCGTCTTCGTCTTCGTCCTGCCAGCAATCAGCGTTGCCTTAGTTTAGTATTTCTCTTTTAGTTTTTGGGCTTTACTTGTTGTTCCTGCTGCTTCGACTGTAGTGGTATTGTATTTTATTATTTAAAAGCCTAAAATCTATGAAGTGCGGTGCAAATATTTGAAATTGTTAAGGCAACATTTGCAACTGACTCACTGACTACTGCATTTGACAAGAATATTTAATTTAACTGGTGGGGCACAAGACGAACCACACACATGCCGAGCATTCTGCACTTTGCCCACAGACGTTGCTACGATTGTAACAAGTGTAAATTGTAAAGCATAGGGTATGCGCACTTTTTGATCAAGTTTGTACTGTTTAAAGATTCTTTTTATAAGAATTTTATATCTAAGTGGGCGAAAAATCTATTCATTTTTAAAATTAATTATTAATTTAATAAAATGAATAAAAAGTAAACCTTTAAATAAATAATATACATATTTGATATATCTTCTTTAAAAAAAATCAGTTCCTGGATAATTATTGCCACAGCTATCTCCCTGTTTACAAGAGTAAAGACGAAGTCGATTTTGTTGCATCTGTTTTGATTTCCCTTTGTTTCTCTTTGTTCACCATATCGTCAATCGCATTCAGTTGAGTGCTGATGCTTCCGTTTCCGGTTTCGTGTTTACTTTTGTGTTTAATGCAAAGTTGCATCTTGTAGGTTGCACTCCTTTTTCAAATCACGTTAGCTACGTGCACAGCTGGAGACCAATGCGATGTGAGTCTTCTATTTGGACTGAAAGTAACGCGGGAGTGAAGTTAAATGCAGGCGCCCACGCAAGCTTGCCCAACTCCATTTATTTTTAATATTTAAAATGCTCTATTTACCGTAAACATTTTCATAGTAATTTACGCAAATTTACATAAATAATCATTCCAAAAGAACACACACACACACATACACACAACGTAGACTCCATGCACAGGCCCAACTGTTTTGGTTCGATGTAACCTCATTTGAAAAATGTCAAACGCAGTCCACCTATTAAATTGTGGGTGGCCGCCACGTTCAACGAACCAGGGTGCAGAACATGGTCAGTCCAGTCAGAACTCAGGCGCGCCATCGTTTGTTTGGCCTAATAGCTTTTCTATAATTTATCATGGAATATTTATGGCACGCGCTTTTGTATCTAGGAATTATGCATTTATTATTCAAAGTGCTTTTTATGCCACCAAACAAACGGCTCCAGTATCTCCTGCAATTTCCATCTGACAAAGGCGCCTACCCATAAACGTTGTCAGCGTTTAGTTTAGATTGTTGAAAAATTGTCATATTTACAATGTGGAAACAGGACTCTCTGCCCTGGCCTCTACCGAGTGCTGGCCAAGTTAATTGGCAAATTTAAATTGAATAAATTTTTAATGCTAGTGCAATGGACTTTGCCCACCGATTTTAGTTACCAGCTGCAGTGCATGTGTGTGAGTGTATGTGTGTGAGTATTACGAGTAAATAGCTGTTGTTATTGTTGTTACTTGGCTTATTTATGTTGTTGTGCGAACGTATTAAGCCGTTTAATGTGATGGCCGCGCTTTATGTGGCTCAAGCGTAATTGGCAAATAAAATGGTTGAAACTAAATGTGTATTCGTGATTGGTTGTACGACAGATATGGGTTAGGCACTTGTTTAGCATTAGATTGATCAAGTTTGTCAGGGGTAATAATGTTACACTTAATTTGATGATATCAAATTAAAAATAATGCTAACAGAACAAAGAGACGAACGTGGCTTTATCAGTTCGGATATTGATGCTTGTCAATAATAAATATATTTCCGTGCTTTGAGTATTTTGTAGCATAAATTGATTATCAGCAATATTTATTTTTTCTTAAATAATATCAAATTATTTATATGTTTGTGTAAAAACTGCCATGGCATCTTTTCTTTTTGATGTGTTAATAACCAATTTAGAGAGTTACAGCAGTAGCTTGAACTACATAAGTATCTTTCACCTGGAAAATACAAGCTGCTCTCATTCATTTGATTTCCAGTCTCAATTTCACTTGCATGGCTTTTAACTTTCGTTTCACTGCAAAAATCTCACACCTAAGTAAGCTTAACAAGCAACTGTACTTTAACTTTGGCCACGATAAACTTTAGCGTTGCGTACACCCCATCCCAACTCGGCGCCATAGCATCGCAGGTAGCGAGGAAGTATTCCAATGTCATAAATGTCAATAGACCAAAAACCATTATGCATAATATGCCAAGCAGCAGTCGTGCCACATGCAACTTCCACGGCCAGCTGCAGCTCCGTCTGCAACCGCCACTGTCGCTGGTCCACCTCATCCTCAGTGCCGCATGCTAAACAATATTTCTCCATTACAAAACAATGGACCGGGTGCATATTCCAACTCCAGCTCGAAGAAATGCCACTCCTCCTGCTCCCTCTGGTGCAGCCCGCCTTTGAGGACAAGTAACACCTTTTACTTGTGGCGTTCGGTGTCAGTGAAAACTTTTGCTTTTGCTACTTGGCTTTTTATGTTGGCGCGTTGCAGTGTAGCGTGCCAGCCACGCCCTGCTCATCCTATGCCGCCCTAATATCTGCAGTTGTCGCCGCAACTTTTCGTTGCCTACTTTTCTGCTGTGTGGCAAGTTTGTGCTTGCTTATTGTCCAGCGCAGAAAACTTTGGCCGTTTGCTGCTAAATTGAATGCGACTTGCTGCGCAGTGTCCTTGTCAACGCTCTGCGATCAGTAGTCCTTGGAGGTGTAAATTGTAAAACAAATAAACGGACGCAATCGCCTTGTGTTTAATGCCACCTTGCCAAGGCCTTGGCAACTGCGAAAGCAGCGATAAAATATATCCTTTTTTTGTATTTGTTGAATGGGCTTTTCGGGTCTTTGTTGCCTTATTTACTTTGTTTCTTTTTTATTTGTACCAGATTAACAAAAGAAATAACTTCCAAAGTAATTTAGCAAATAACCATATACAGCACTTAATTAAATTTCAAAAATGAATAAAAATTATTTAAATAACTATGCTTTCTTTTACATTGCATATTTTTTATTGTACTTTTAAATTTTTTACAAACTAATATTTTAAAACTTCTGATAAATTGCTCAATCTTGTTATACAATTTTGACTTAATTACATTGCAAACTTTAAAATTTTTTTGTTCACATATAAAGTTAAAAAATAAAACTCTTAATTTAAACGCATGAATATTGGTTTGTTAACACAAACGTAAATGAATGTAAAAAGGCTTTCATTGCATCTGCTGCTGTTTAATCACACCTCGAATATATCCTTCGACAGCATCACGAGACACCTCAAATCTGTCACGAACAATTGTATAATATTGAACACCCTTCAACTGATCTATGAACTTCCGCAAAAAACTGAGGTATTGTATTTTTTCCTTGGGCTTTGCATCGTTCGGGCACCAGCAGATCAGCATCAATTTATCCCGTTTCAATTCCTGTTTGGTGACCTCACAAGTATGGGCATATTCCAGGTCCAATACTGCGTAGCGACACTCATGTCCGGTGCGTGTCAGATCTTCCAGGAACTGGTTATAGTCCTTGTCCCGTGAACCGACTAATTCCACATCTATAACAGCATCAGGCACAATGCGAAAGATTATGTAGCGATGTTCTTTGCTCTTGCGAATGTCTTCGTAGACCTTTAAGGACATCGGGCTGCAGCTGACATCACTCATTATTACGGTAAACTTATCAATATATAAAACTGAATAACTAATGGAAAGCGAATATCAATTTGACCTTTAGCAAAGTACTTGTCTGTTATGCAATTTTTCCTATTACGGCTTTCATAAATAACTACTTCAATAACAGCTCACTGCGTTGTGTATAAGAAAAACAAAAAAGAAGAAATAAAAAATTTGAAGGCAAAGTCAACAACGCACAGAAAAACTTAGGACAACTGGAAAAGTTTCAGTTTTATACATTTGGATTGCACACTTCTTTGCATCTTACAGACCCACTTGCACAGGTATATGCATATCTTTGGATGGCATAGTTTCCTTAACTGTTTTCCTTGGGCAATTCCATTCAATTTCCTTGAGTTTGACCCAAGGCTCAAGGCGGCAGTTCAAGCATTTTTTCCCTCAAAAGAGTTCATTTAATTTGCAAAGTTTGTTGGGACAAAAATAAAAAAATTCTAAATGATAATTGAACGTTTCATTGCACACAAAAAAGGACATGAGCTTTTGTATGGAAGCTACAGATATCTGAAACTATCTATCTCACTGTCAGTTTAACAATAAAATTAAACTGTAAGTCCTTCTATAAATAATGAAAATCGCATAGAAAGGCGCAGTTTGTGGTATGACAATCAATTAAATAGTCGTTAATTAAAGCTTATTCTTATAAATCTGTAGTGTAATTAGTGGAGAAAGTATGTAAATTAAATGCAATCTAAATCGTTAATATTTAAATTTATTATTTAATTTTTTTTTTTCTATATAAACGATAAATATTTGTGTTTGTCTAGATAATAATTTACGTACTTAAACTTGTCATTGGCTAAGCTGTTTTATTTTGCAATGTAAACGGTTTTTTTGACAAACTCTCCTTCCCACTCTCTTTTTGTCTTCCACGTTGCCCAAGCAAAAGGATTAATCACTTTACGCTTTGAAACGTTAATCATTGCAGGGAGTGCGGAGCTTTTGAGCTTTGCAACGCTTTTAATTCAATTAAGCTGCGCTTTTGTCTGGCATTCTGGCAATAGGCAATTACCCGTAATCGAATTTTGCCACGGCAAATCCGTTTGAAACAATAAATTGTTCATTTCCAACCCTGAGGGTAGACCGGGGTCAAACCGGGCGAACCCGCAAAATGTCAGACGGGGTCTAGTCAATTTCAGCAACTACCCAAAAATGCAAATGCAAATCAGCGAGCGCCGTAGTCACCAACTGCTCCTCCTCCTCCTGCTCCTTGAACAGGAGCTGTTCCTTCTTCTCGGGTTCCCCTGCTTTGGCGGGTTGTCATCGTTGGGACATTAAACTTAGCCCAGGCTTAAGTTCTTAAGCTTAACTTTCACTTAACCGCAGCAAAGCGTTAAAGCATTTCATATTAATGCCTAATTAAATGCAGCGTGTGCCCGCCCAGACAAACGAGGAGCTTTATTTGTTCGAGCTCGAGAATAAAATTTCGAGGCAGCTTCATTTGCATTTTAGATCTGGACATCCTGAGCTGTACGTCCGGCAATGACAATCGGATGTATTTCATTCAAGTGCGTCAAGTGGCCAGTTCTCTTCCTGTTGGCTCCCGTTCCTATCCAGCTGCAGATGACGCTTTTTTGTACACTGATGCACAAAGTGAAAAGAGTATATTGGGTTTGTGATATGTTCCGTCCGTAAGTCTGTCTGTCTTTCTAGTCTTAAAGCTAGATTAACCCAATTTTGTAGACAGAAAACAGCTGATCTCCTCTAAAGCCTGCTTAATAATACTTTGGCTACACCCACAGGGGACGTGGAAAATCGATCAAATCTTTATATATCCCTCAATTTTAAAGCTGTTGCAGACCAATTACTCCTCTAAATATCAATAGCTGAAAAATGTCTGTCATACTCAAACTTTTCCAAATTAACAGTAATAATGAAGACTGTTTTAGACAGTTTTAAGGTGTTCATATTTTTTGAACGAGTATTGCGCAGTCGATTACACCCGACTGAAACGTTCTTACGTTGTTTTCTTATACATTTTAAAATTTTTTGGGAAAACAATTCGTGTGTTGAGCTGCCAACCATTGCTCAGCTGCTGCATTTGTTAAATAAAATATCAGCTGTCATTAAAGGTGCTTTTTGCTGGCTGCTTCTGGACCTGCTCCTGCTTCCGGAGCTTTCCCTGCCACTGGTATTGCTGAAAGAGTTGCGTTCATTTGTCACCCGACTGCGTTTGACAATTAAAAATTGCAATCAGCTGAGAACAAGACAGCTGCCAGAAGCCTCAAGTAAAACATCATGTTAAGTCCGCAATTTTTGTTTCTTTTTTTTTTGTTTTTGCCATTCTTTCTCGGCTTTGGCCACTGTACTTGATTTCTCAAGCAAATTAATCGCTGCAAAGTTGACAGGCAAAAAGTTTGCACTTGTTATTCATTGCATGTGCGTCCAATTTATGCGGCACGAACTACACGAAGCGCCGAAGAGCCGAGCGTGTTCACACATGAGAAGCTGCTTAAGCATTGAGAGGCTTAAATTTCAAGAAATTATTCAGGTTGAATATAATTATTATTACTGAATGTTAAATGATTATCGTTTTAGCTACGATTTGGTATTATTCTCCCTTCACTTTGGCCAGTAAATTATTATTGTTTATTGGTTTGCGACGTAACATAAATAGAAATGGAATACTTTATGTTCGGCTGGTGTCATTGGCACTTAGCAGATCCCTTTGTGCCACATATATGTATGCTTACCCCTACTACACTCGTGCATTGCGCTTTAATTTGCAAGCTATTATTGTGCGGCTCCACGTGTGTGTATTCACACACTCCAACTCACACACACACACACACATAATATAACACGAATACGACGCCCACAGTGAGCTGTTAACGGGGCGTATGCGCGTTAACATATTTGATTTGTATATTTCAATAGGCAATGTCGCTTTTGTGGCTGTGGGTCGCATCCACCCAATGCTGTTTGATGGGTTTATTATTGGGCAAATAAATTAAAATTGTTTACCTTTCACCGTATACATATATTCACTACGACTAACGGAGATGGCACGATTTTCCCTGTGTGCTGCTTCTGTCCCGATTCAGTTGCGGTTTCGTGAGTGTGCGTATGTTGTGGCAACTTTATTTGCGCAAATTAATGGATAAATGTTGGCACATATGCCCCCACCCATTCACGTACACACACGCACACACACAAATGCGCACATATAAAAACATATAGCATCTGTGGAAATAGCAAAAACAACAATGAGAGAAAAAAGATAGAATATTCGATATAATGTGCTGCGCAATATGATGGCACACATGAAAATAAACAAAGTATGCGAAATATATTTTGCATATAACAGCGGGCAATTGAAAATATACATTTAAGTGGTGTTACCTTGTAAAATTTAGGTGATGATATCGACTTAAATATCCAAATGTAAATAAATAAATTTCGCTTTTCGCTTTTTACAGCTTTCCTCCTTGCCTAAATTATTATAAATAAATAACATATTTTTATATTTTATAAGATGAAATTGAACATTTTTTTTTAACTCACACATCCGCAATTCCTATTAGATTATATATCGTAAATATTTAAGTGCCACGACTGGCACTTTACAAATAAATGTTGCCTCTGTTGCAGAGCACAACAAAGTAGTATTGTGAAAGGGCCCCAATGTGGTCAACACTCAGGAGCCGAAACTATTACACAATGTTAGTTGGTCGCAAAAGAAACAAACCAACAGAAAGCGAATGAAATACATGCTCGGTTGACATACGCGCGACGCTGGCTGCGGTCAAATGGGAAATGGAAAATGGGAAATAAGCGCAGCAGCCTGAAGTGCTCAAATGCAGGTTTGTTCCTGCAGCGAGGCCGATTGCGTTGATTGTTCGATTCCAACATTTTGGCATGTTTTGGTCCGTTTTCACTTTTCAGAACCGAGGGGGGAAAAACGTCCGCCAGTTCCAGGATACTGAACATGCGTTAAATCCGCTATAAAAGCGGTTAACCGACTAAACTGCAAATGCAAAATGTGGTTCACTTTGGTTCGGTTTGGTTTCTGTTGGTTTTGTTTGGCAACTGGGTTTTGATGGTAACTGGGAAAGTGCTGACAGGTTATTTTGACCACACATGCGATTTATGTGCGTCGAGTAGGCGCAGGCCCCCAAAAATAAACTTTGTTCACATTGTTCAAATTAATTCAACGATTCATACACAACAAAAAGCTTATCAAGTGAGAACTATTGAAAGCATTAATGGATGAGACAATTTCTGATGGCGAGCTAGGCATAATGCCTAATGACGAGTCTTTTTCATATACGCCGGAGGTTATGGAGGTTTGAAGAAATTTCTTTTTCAAATTGTGGAATAACAATTTAATAAATCCATTCAGACCTACACAGAAGAAGAAACCGAAAAAGCACTGAAATTTATTAAGGAAAATGAACTGCCCATGTCAGATCTGCTGTATGCTCTTAAATATGTTCGCATTTCAAATCGCGCTGTCGAGCTAGATGACAAGTTCAAGGAAATAGAACAACGTTTAAAGAACTTGCGTGAAAATGGCAGAGTTGTTGTAAGCCCGCCCGGTTGCGGGGATATATATCACAATCTGTTGCATAAACCCGAAGTGTAATGTAATTTTGAGATATCTAGTTTTGTGGTTTATTCAAGGTAAGCCAAAGTGAAAATAAAAATTGTCGATTTACTTGAACCCATTGAACCCATTGGTAAAAATGTGTGCATTTTTGTATGTATGAATGCAAGGAGGTTAAAGTGTTTGTGAAGACAGATCGCAGGATTCAGAGTATCTCGTAGTCAGGCGGTCCCGACTTGTGGCTACTTGTTTTATATTATTTTTTTTATTCCATGTCTTTTTTCAAAGGGTAAGCGCATCAGTTCAGCATTTGGGGAAAGTTTATAACTTTTATCTGTTTTCAGACCGTAAGAGCATGTCACGAGTCAAATATATAAAATGGAACGCTAGAAAAAAGCAAAACAAAGATAAGATCTGTGGGAAGGGGAATGGTGGATTGCCTGGGAACAGACGCTGGCACAACACGCTAGCATGCAAAGCAAAAAGACAAAACAGCACCAATGCAAACAAAATTATGTTTAAGGTTATATGCTATGCATAAGTAAATAAGCAGACGGCGCTGACGGATCAGACAGACACGAAGGCAGCCAGGCAAGCGGAAACGGAAGCTCAAGTAGCAAAAGAAAGTGTCTAACTGGCTGTGTGCATGTGTGCTATACATAATGTGTATGCTGGTATGTGTGTGAGTGTGTTTGTGTGTGTGACTTATGCAAGAGCCACAGGCACTTCCGACAATTGGCAAAACACAACAGAAAGGCAACCAACCAACCAAGCAAACCAGTCAGGAGCGGACTACGAAAGTACTGGGGAAACCTTTGAAATAAAAATAAAATATTTAACAAGCTTTAAATAAAAATAAAATAGGTGTTAAATGATAAAAATATTACTATTAATTTGAATTAATGTTAATATATTTTTGACATTTCTCAAACTCAGTTTGATAGCATTTTGCCCATGATTTATTTTATATATGGATTCTAAATTTAAAATATATGCATTTTTTAAAATACATTTTTTTTTAATTTTTTGGAAGAAGGGGTAAATTTCAAGGGACCTTCAGGCAAATATATCAGTGCGCTCCTGAACAGCGCTAGTCAGGCGAAAGGAGAGGGTTGTAGGCAAGCGGGGTGGCAGGCGGGCAACCACAGGCAGGGATGCTTTGCACACGCGCCGTGCGAGATAAAACATTTGTATGCGCTGATAAGAACGCATCCACTTACTTTTGGTCGCACATGACCTGAATTTTTGTGCATTACACAGATACACACACACATACATACTAGAAAACAGAAAAAATTGTACTTGAACTTGCGCACAAATGAAGAAATTTAAATTTGATGCCAAGAACGGAGGGGACGGGGGTTATTAGAGGAAGATCGGCATCACGTCAGGTATTTTGTGCTTGCACAAGTGAAGTGAGAATGGGCAGAAATAATTATAGTTAGACACAAAAGAATATTCAATTTGTGTCTATATATGTGTATAGTTGTTTTAAATATATGCCTAAAATTCATAAGCGTTAGAAAATAATAGTTTGTTATGAAATGCAAATTTCTGCTGTGATTATTTACATCTTTACTTTATTGACTTTAGGTAACGGACTTTTAAGGAATATCTCATGGCTTAGTTTTAGATGCATGGGAGTGTGTTGTGTGTGGCAACATTAAAATGCGGCACCACGGCCAATCGAGTTAGGGTGGTCTCCTTAACTAGCAGTCTGTCTGAGGGTGGTAAAAAAATCGACTTTTTCATTCTAAAGTTCCAGTTCAGTTACACGATATTTGAACGGAAATACGAAAATGAAAGATTCGTATCTGCAAAGTTACAGCGAGATTGATGTGTGCACAGCAGCAGCTGGCTGCTAGTAGTACTCCATACTCTCTGCCGCTTCTCCTCCCCTGGCACCCACACACACCCACATTGACTGAATCCTGCGAAGAACGAGCACCGAAAAAATATCGAACCGCCCGCAGCACTCGAATGTGGTTCATTCCATCTGATTCTCCCCCACATAAACTGCTCTCTGTACATCTCGTACTCCCCGCGTGCGTGTGTCTATCTGTCTGAGTGAGTGCAGTCCTTATACGAAAATAGGATTTGCCTGCAAATTTTTAGCTGACAGTTCGGGTGGGGGTTGCGGGTGCGGGGCGGGTGCGGATTCTTTGCGCTCGTTTTGTTTGTTTGACACTTGCGTGGTTAGTGATTGTCCATATTATGTGACACCCTGTGTGACGAGCAGATAGGACAGGTCTGACAGGCAGACAGAAAGAGATAGGGAAAATGGTACACACACACATACACAGCCAGACACAGTGAGGGACATTGGGGTACAGAAAGGCAAGCGAAAGAGTAGCTCAATTTCGTGCTGCATCAGCGCTGAGTTTGCAACTTTGGCCAGCTTTCGACCTAAAGTTCAGTTCAAGCTGTCAAAATTTTGGTGTGTGATTGCCTACAGGCACTGCTCGAACCCCTCCTGACAGCTGTGTGGGCGTAGAAAGTGAATTAAATAGGTGCAAACGATTGCTGTTCAGCAGATCAGAGAATGTATGTAAGCAAAGAGCAAATTTAAAAAATAAATCAATTGCAAATATCAAAATAATATCGGATATCCGATGTAAAAACCCAAGACTTGATATAATTCTAATTTATAGCACATCAATGAGTATTATCCGTTAATAGCTGGCATACCAATGCTTAGCTTTGTTTGTTTGCCTCCATTAAATCGCCCTCTTGTTAAGTATGCAGGTATGTCTTGAAATTCGAGCTAAGAACTTGGGGCCACAGTTTGAGTTTCATTCAAACTTTAGCTCTTGTGCGCAATCACTCGACCTCTCAATACCGACAGCTTCACCGCTTCAGATACTTTTCACAAAATCCATTAACAAGCTTTTTGCATATGCCAAAGGGTAGAAAAAAATACATTCCCCTGCCTTCGGTCTGAAATGTGAGTAGTAAATAGAGCAGCAAAGAGTTAGAAACACAATCCATGTGCATAAATTGTAATACCAAATCCATGAACGGATCGAACTAAGCCAACTAGCTGCTGGCTGGCTGGCTTGTTGGCTGGTTGGCTTGTTGGCTGGTTGGCTGTTTGGGTGACCCTTTCCAAAGCAGACAACGGAAACTGTTGAGATTTATGGCGCCTGGTAAAAAGGGCAGCGCCATATTTATTTGAAAATAA
The DNA here is from genome assembly GCA_004149465.1 of Drosophila nigromelanica. NCBI lineage: Eukaryota > Metazoa > Arthropoda > Insecta > Diptera > Drosophilidae > Drosophila > Drosophila nigromelanica. The sequence goes on from SCDS01000406.1 coordinate 26,394, forward strand.
GTTAGACCATAGGCAAGTGAGCTGCTCGGGCTGGCAAACGAGTTTACAAATTTCAGGCTCGTGGAAAAACCCCGAAAAAGGATATTACATATCCTGTTCCTAGTCGTGTAAATGCCATTATAGATTGAATATTTGCAGCGTTGTCCCACCCATTTGATTTACGTTGTTTCAGGACTTCCGCAACTTCGTTGTCCTTTTGCTGCACACTTTTCGGGGCATTTTGTTTGTTTTCTTTCTTATTTTTTGTTTTTTTTTATTTTCTTGCGTCTTCTGCGTGGTTTTCAAGTGCAGAGTGCGGCAGAATTACCCTTGGTTCTGGTCCTACCCCTCATTCTGGCCCTAACTCTGACTCTGAGTTATGTGCTGTGCTGCAGAGTATGCGAGGCTATTAGAGGCTTACTTTGCCCCAGCCACCAGTTCTACCCCTTTCCCCATCGCCAGACATCCGCTTGGGCTACGTGCAAGCTGCGCTTTTTCACACACTCCAACAGCATCATCATCAGCATCAACAACAGCAACATCATTATTGAGTTGGGTTCGCGATTATTGCTATTATGGAATGAAAATGAAAGCCGCTCAAATCGTGGCAGCTCCTCTGAACTCTCTTCTGTTCCGTTACCCACTCCTTGGCGGCGTCTCAAGTGACTATTCACAGTCTGAAGATTTATTGAATGTGCGCGATGGCCTCCGCTTTTGCTCCTGTCTGTGGCTGCTGTAAGTTCTGCTCTGTCTGCTCTTTGGCATTGGGTATTGAGTGTTTATTTATTTTCAAGCATCATAAAAAATACAGCAGGCGGCAGGAACGAGGCACAAGGCACGAGGCAACCACTAAAGATATACACACTCCAACACACATTCAATAATATTTTCGCCTCATGGCAGAAGCAGCTGCAATTTTTACGCCATTTTGTGCTGTGCCAAGCCAAGTGTAATTTGTGGCCCCGGAACTTTGTCTATTGCCCTTGTACATTTTGCTGTTGTTGTTGTTGATATTGTTATTGTTGTTGTTGTTGCTGTTTAATGAAGCATTCGCGCTGAAGTAGCTGTTGCAATTTTTATTTCGTTTGCCGGTCAATGAACAGTGGGAATGTGTTAAGTGCCATCGCTTGTCTTTAATTGTCTACAACTTTGCTGAATGGCTTTTAATGAAGTGTTAAACACTAACACCCGCACCGACCGCCAAACCCCTCACCTCGATGTCGTTCAACAATAATGTTTGATGTTATAAATACGTAAATTACGTATACGCCGCGATTGTTGTTGTCAGCTGCGGTTTCCCAGACCCGCCCCTGAATAAACATTTGCACTACAATTCAGTTTCATTGCAGCAGTCGCAATTCCTGGCAACAGTTATTACCACCAACTAATATTTAAATTGACAATCTCTGCGGTCTCTACTAATTATTGTTGTCCTTTAATATTTACTGAGCAATTGGTTTTCTCCTACTACAAACTGTTTAAACCGTGAAAGTTGTCTAAGTATTTTCATAAATTCTTTACCATTTTAAAGCATTTTCCCAGCTTAGTTTAAAATAAAACTCAAGTTGTTTAGTTGCTAGTGGGTCGGAAGCCCCTTCAGTTTAGCTTCTGGAATTTGCCACCTTTTTGCCAAATTTCTGTCAGTCAGTTGGGTAAACGACATTAGCTTTAGATGACCCACCTAAAACTACTGAATCTTTGCCTTTGTCCCACATGGCGTATACGCATTATGCGTTTTCTCTGATGTTGGCAGTGCAGCTCGGGGCCATTTCCGCTTTTGCCACCGCCATTACTGTCATCATTTGGCGCCCGACAAAAAACATGCTTTATAAAGTCGACCAGCGTTAGGTTTTTTTTCTATATACTTGACGTGTGTATAAATATAAATATGAAGCGGTAGACGCAGCGCGCTTTTTGCTTTATGCATGCAACGGCTACATTTTATATTGCACATATATTTTTCATAAACTGCAAATTTAGGTCACAACCAAGGGGTATACGAGTTAGCGTGTGGGACTGGGACTGGGACTAGGGTTGGGGCCGTGGACGGGCCTGGCTCATGCATGACAGCGGTGCTTATGCAGCAACAGCTTCGGGTTCCCAGCGGTCAACGTACCGCGTTGACGATGGCGACGTCAAAGCGTCGTCAAAATGAATATGCGCATAGTTGCTGCGGAAATATTAAACATACGCCGTGTATGCCGCATCGCGAGTGGTGAACATAGCGTGATGTGGCGCTAGCGACGGTAACGAGCGGACCAGTTGCTATTCTCGGCGTTCTGGAAATCGAAAACTCAACCGGTCTCAGTCAGAAGATATTAATATGTATAAAAATTATTTAAAGATAAGTCTTATCTAAGGTGCCTCCTTTCGATCACTTATGCTATACCAAGAAGTTTGATATTCTCTTTAGTTCCTAGTTCCTATTTAAGTTTAAAATGTCTCTTGGCAAGCTTTATGAATTCACTTCGAATAGAAATTGTGGAACACGTGGAAATATAAGCCAAACACACACACACACATACAGACATATAGTAGAGCTCACATGGCCTGCGGGGGGTCTTGTCTCCATCTCCACAGTGCCCGGCCCCAAAGTATGATTGCGTGCCTAAGCGCCATCTTACGGTTGATAGCTTCATTACAGAGCTGTTGTTGCTTATTACTCGTTAGTTTGTTGGTGTTCTTGTACTTGTAGTTCTGCTTGTTGTTGCTGTGGTTGTTACTGTTGCTGGTTGCTGGTGTTCTTGGCATGTTGCAAGTGCTGATTACAGAATGGCGTCAATATGGACGCCTGCAACCTGCGCTACTTTTTATGGCCGGCTTATTGCAGTCAACGGCATTTTTCTAATTTTAGTTAAAGTGTTTTTTTCGGTTGGGACCTCGCGCATAGTTTGCTTAATTTTTAAATTGCCAACCTGAATTCTGGGCCTGCTAGTGGCCCCATTTCAGGCGCCAATGAGGCGCTTGTTAGCGCGTCGAGTGAAAGTTTCTATTAGGGCGTGTAATGGCGCCTCTTAAGATGGACAAATTATGATTGGCGCATGAAGGCTTTCTTAAAAGCAGTTGTTATCGGGTAGCTAAAAGCGCATATCTTAGGTGGTATTTTATATTATTTGATAAGGGTTCCATTTGTAAATATTTCCTTACAGCTTTAAGTTAAGATATCAACCCAAAGTCTTAATGAATTCTGGATAATTTTTTAAATATTAATTAAAATACATATATTTTATAGTAACTAAAATAAATATGAAAAAATTAACGAAGCTATTTAAAAAGTTTAATATTTCTTGTTGTATTTTAAGTACAATTTAAAAAGTTAAGTAAATAAAAACCCTTGCAGCTCTTTGCTACAACTTTGTCATATGCTGTCAACCTTCACACGCCCCAATCATTACCAAGTAACTGCTTCATACGATATCTCCTCAAGCTTCATTCAACATTGCCAGAAGGCACGCAATCGAGGACAGCAACAGACGTCGCATCGCTCTTGGCGCAGATACTCCGGATTTTAATACGTGTCAGTAACCGAAAGGTCCCAATATTGCAATATTGAAATGTCAAATGTTGTCATGTTGTTAATGCATTACGAGTTTTGTGTTACGACGCTGAAGTTGATATACCCTTTATATATGAAATAGGCAGAAATGGTATATTAATACAAGGTATTTCTCAGCTAATTTCTTATATTCTCAACATCCGATTTTATTTACTTTATTTGGTATCGCAAATCTTTTTTCATGGTGCTCTTAATATAGGGTATTACCTGTTCGAGCACACTTTACTTAAGCATTCTCGCTTCAGTCCCTACAAAATTCAAATGCGAGTTGTGTGTGCAAATAATTCAATTGCCAGCAAACACGAATTTGAACTCGAAATCGAGCCGAAGAAGAGCAGACAGCAGCAGGTGCAGCAGGTGTGATTGAAGGCTCTGTGACAAGAAAACCATTTCAAAATAATATGATATATTAGAAATTTCATACCGCATAGCTCAGCAAATGATCCGCACTGTTCGACTTTCAATGCCGATTGTCGTTCCTTGTTGACTTTTGCATTCGGAGTGCGGTCAAGCATTTCTTTAAATAAAATAAAATATGTGAGCTGTTGGGTTTGCTGGGGCTGTTGGGACTCGAGATGCGTAAGCAAAAACATTTTCATTCAAGTGAAATTCAATTGTTATCGGGACAGTAGACATTTGCATGGCCGGAGCCCGACTTGTAAACAGTTTTGGGGGTAGCTTATCATAAGCAATAAATGCTAATGGCTGCGCTTTGCCTTGGGGGTTTACATGGTGGTGGCGTCCTTGGGGAAGGCATCCATTAGTTGCAGTGGTGACCATTCCCCTACCCACAAAAATAATCCAGCGATGTCAACAATAATATAACATTCAACTACCCCTCACAACTGCCACACATAATTCACCCTCTGCTGCGGCTGCGGTCCAACAAAGGTGACAAAAAAAAAAAATTTTATGAGTAATCCCGACACTCTTTTCATGCCGCACCCAACCAGAAGGTGGGAAGGAGTGCGAGTGCGACCAGATGACAAGGACATGCACTGATTACGTATCATCACCGTGGCGTCTGTCGACTACTATCCGAGCAATGGTAATAAAATTCTCACTTCTGGATAGATTTTTGCATTGTCGTTAGAGTAGATAATATGTGTGGGGCTTCGGCAGCGACAGCCTTCAGCCCCTTGCATTGTTTGTCAGCGCCTGTCTGGCTTCGGATGCTGCGGATGTTGTTGTGAGCCATATTAAAAAGTAACGAGCAAAATATTATGAAGCCAGACAAAGGCATTTCCGGCACAGAGACGAACCAACCGAAGGACCAGAGCCAGAACCAAAATGAGAACCAGAACCCCGAGCCACCAATATTGGATTCACACGTTGTAATGTGGGAGTAAGAATTGGTTCGGGTTCGGGGGGGACTGAGGTCCTCGAATAGCGTTGTTCATTGCTTGTTGTTGTTTGTTGGCTGGTCCTTTTCATTTGCCCAGCAGCCCAACTACATGATGTGCTACACAACAGCCCGCCGTTATATTATATTGTATTTTTAGACCAGACAAGTCTGCATTGCTGCATGTTCCATGTAGTACACTGTCTGGGGCTCTGTGTCCTGTCTATCCTGGTGCGCTGTTCTGATAGGCCCCTCTCCTGTATTCTTGTGCCATTATTAATAACCATAACTCAAATCTATTGCCGCTTTACTGCTCATTGAATCCTGTTTATGACCATGGCTTCGTCAGTTTTCTTTGAGTTTCTATTAAAAAGTTTTGATTTGACCGCGAATCGTCAGATAAATAAAGCGTAAACATAGATGGGGCACAGGGGGGTTCTGGCTAAGGGAATATAGGGAAGAGTTATTGGGAAAATTTTTTCTTATTGGTATGAAATCTGAAAATAAAACAGTAAATTCTATTTTTAATGTTGTTAAGCACGAGCAGAAATACAAATGATTTTAAAGCAATGATGATGATGTTTGAGATAATTAAATTTTATCATTTTAAATGTTCGTTAAAGTTTTTTAGACTAGTGTATGTGTATTGGTATAGCCTAATTTTTGTGGAGCACTCTATTTTTGCTTATTCCTCATTTCGTATTGTTACGTGAATGATTTTTAATTTTACCAAAAATTAGTAACTAATTATTAAATTACTTTCTTAGTTTGGCCTCACCAGCAAACTGGTGCCAAACTTCTCAGTAAACTTGCAGCAAAGCTGCTTGAAGCCCAATTTGAGTTGCTCTGGCTCAGTTAGTCAACTGACGGCATTTGGCTTATCATTCAAAGCTTCAGCTTTGATATGCGGCAAACGGGAACTGCCCTTTGCGCCAAGTTTTAATTGTGCTCATATCTCAAGACCAGTTCAAGGCCCCTTTCCTGAATGTAGAGCCAAAGTTTGTGCCTGGCCATTTGTGTGTGGCTCAAACTTTTTCGGGAGCTTGCATACACACACTCAGACACGCGCACACACACACACACAGTCATAAATTGCTCAACAATCCATGTTGCCATTTTACAACACTTGAAATTTCTTTGGACATTTGCTTTTGGCTTAGACTCGGCATCATGTTGACTTTTACTTTAGCAAATGGCAGCAGAGCGGGGACCGGTCGGCAGCGGGGCAAGGAACCGGTTCGTATAATTTCAATGCGCACTGTCGTAAATAGCATAAGAAGCAGAAGAAGCTGAAGCAGAAGCAGAAGAAGATGCTGGCGTTGAGAACGATGAGTATTTTCTTAATTTTCTTGCGCTTCCTGCACAGCAAAGTTTTGCCAGCAAAGTGCGAGAGAGTTTCCTAGCTTTTCTAGCTGCAGCAGCTTTTCCGTTTGTCACGACAGACAAGACACCAACATTAAAGTATTATGCAAGCGTATTAATGCACTCAACGGAACAGTGGCAGAGCAGAAGAAGACGGTGATGAAGGAGAAGAAGAATAAGTAGGCGAGGAGATGAGGGACGGAAAAGTGACCAGCTAGCTAGCTGGCTATGTTGATAAGCTGCAAGTCAAGTCTGGACACATGGACGGACTTGGAATCGGACGCTGACTCGGACTTTTGAGCACTCACAGCGTGTGTCACACGGCCAAAGAAAAACAACTCGCAAAATGGGGCAAAAGTTTTTCTTAAGCAGGAAATAATATCTGAGGCGAGAAGCGTTGGCAACTGTCATTTGCCATTGCATGGCTATCTACATTTTTAAATTGTTTTTAACATTAATTTGCAAAGCAGCTATCTAGTTTTAATTAAATTAACCGAAGCAAACCAAACCAAACCCAACAGAATCGAAACCAATTTCAATTCTCTAGAGAGCGTCTAGTCCGTCTGTTTTTGCTTTGTCTGCCTGTCAGCTGTCAAATTGAATTCTAGCACATAATGCTCAATGGCACAGAACAGACCCTCGGCATTTAATACACAAACCATATTCCCTGGTGTATTTCAATTTGACACCATAACTGATGATGCCACAGCAAATGGCGACGGGCAAAGCAAGAACTTTGGCCTCGCACTCTGCATTAAACGTTCGCACATTAACATGATCTATGATCCAGATCCAGACTTAACCCCACCCCAACCATTAGCAGCAGAAATCGCCACTTAATGGCATTTCAGTTGCGAGTTGAGCACGCGAAGTATCTTTAAGTTATGGTGGGCAGCCGCGAGTTCCAATCAAGCGACGCCCCTCACCTGGCGCGTAATCAAGTCATGCTCACACAATTGCAGATACGCCTCCCCCGTTCAAACTCCCATGCATGCACACACAAACACACTTCAGAGCCACAAACACACACACAATGAAAACACATTGAGCAAACACTTTAGCGCACGATATTCATACACAATTTACACAGTCCAACAAATGTTTGTCGACCTGTTTCCACTGTGCCACAGTTGGATTAAATGGCATTCAATTTTTGGGATGTCTTATATATTCATTCTAAACTTCAGTAAACGTTCGTTTTTTTTACTGTGTACAATTACTAAAAGTAGAGACTTTTTAAAAAATAATTTAAAAAATAAATTAAAACAAAATAGATATAAATATAAATGAACAACTTTATTCAAGAACTTTACTTTATTACCTTAATAACAGTCTCAAATTTAGTTTTTGTTTATTTTTTTTTGTGAATTTCTTATAACTGCTGCGACTTGCTGCATGCCAGTGGAAACACGGCAGTTTGCTGCTTTCAAGTAGCTTGCCATCTTCATACCCGCGGCTTTTATGCCAAATAATGTAAGCGTAAAACCAAATGCACTAAGAGCATTTCAAGTGCGCCAATGGAAGGCGTGGCAGGCGTGGGCTAGGAGTGGGGAATGCCCCACTCTAAAAGACGGTTATCGTTATGTGCGGAAAATGGGGGGTGGGAAAACGAGTATGTGCCAGTTCCACACACTGCAAAAACTTGAGACTGCCTTTCAATCACTTAAATTTGGCATGGTGGGTAAGGAGCCCACACACACACACACCCAAAACACTTGAGAGGTCCAAAGGTTACATATCTGGCGTGTGTTCGAGGGGAGTATTTTGTATATCTGCGTTCCATTGCGCGACTTGTTTGAATGAGTGTGTCATTTATTTGACAAGCGCATGCAGCGCAGACACATGAGACAGAGACGCGTGTGTTGAGTACTGGGGGACGATTTCACAACAATGTTTAAATGTTAAATGATGCAACACTTACTTTGGTATATTTTTGCAATTTTTCTTGGCTACAGCCCCCAACCAACCCTTGTGGCCTGTTGATTTTCTTTTTGTCTGGTTTTTTACAAACACTTTGGTTGCTTATCAGAAGGCGCTTTTCTCCCTGGGTTCACCATTAGTTAATGTCGTCAAGGTGCCTGTGAAAAGCCCCACAGGTCTCCGTTTGTTTTACTTTAAGTTTGATTTATGTCTCTGACCGCTGACTCAGCTGTACCCAGACACGATTCACAGCTGCGCAACGAATCTAATGCCCACAAAAAGTTTTTTCCTTTCGTTTTACTTGTTTGGAAATTAGTTTCGCCAAGTTTATTTTTTTTGCTTTTCTTTTTTTGTGTCGCACATGTGATTTTGATTAAAAAGCACAATAGGAATTAAAATAGAAAGGTGATTTATTTCGGATAAAATAAGTTTTGTGCCCAGGATCGAACCCAGGGGAGGAGTACCTCTCCTGTCCACTTGACATATTTTTACGGCTGAAAAAACTGGGGACACAATGTTTCATTCATTCATCAATCAGCGCCCGACATTGCATGGAAAATGTCAGCAGGAAAAGTCAAATAAAAATGTTTTGCGTATGCATGCACGACTATCAAATGCCCTGTCTGACCGGAAAAGCCTCAACAAATAAGCGAGTGCTTTCTGCAAAACAAATTTGTAATAAAACCAGTGTCCTCTTTAGGTAAAAGTAATATTATTTAGTTAAAACACATGATATAAAATAGTGAGTATATATTTAAACAGGACTTAATAAATAAGCCAACATGCCGCGTTCCATGCACGAGTGGAAGTACGTCATCCACGCCCACTTCTGATACTTGCTGGAACCTTTTTATTTGTCGCCTCTGAAGATTGGCAAGTCACTTTTCAGTGGCTGCCGCGTAGCTGCCACACAGCAATCAATATTGATTGCATAATGAATGACAATCAATGCTGCGTTTGACACTTTCCATTTGAACACACACCCCACACACATGCCTGCACAACCAGGTCTCTAGAGGAGACAATGTCAGAGGGACGCCAGCCAAATTAGTTTAAAGCAAACTACAAGCCACAAAAAAGTCATTCTAATTGCATTTAGTGCCGAGCAATTTCTGAAAGTTAAATTGCCAAAGCTATGCAAAAGATCCCAGCGATGGTTCAATTGACATTCTAAACGGACAGTCGGCGGATGTTGATCCATGGAAACGACCTCGTTGCCGTCTCCGTCTCCGTGTCCGTGTTCGCCTCGCTGCCATCTTCATCGTTGGCGTTCATGTGCATGTCCTTTTGACGGTTGTTGGATTGCATTCCGTTCCGATTTCAGGACCAGATCCAGTTGTCCAGTCAGCCGCACAATGACCGCCAGTTGCTACTCGACTGGCCCTTCATCTCCATCTCTGTCTGAACTTTAATAGTCTGTGCCGCTTGTTGTTGTTGTTGTTGTTGATATCGTTGTTGTTGCGCAGCATTTTGTAAACTTTTCGATGGCAGCCACCGTTATTTCGTTGGCTTTTGGCCATGTACTCGTTGCATTGTTTGTTTCGTTTTGTTGTATTTTTATTATGTTTTCTACTATTGCGCCATTTCAGCTGCTGCTACCTGATGCCATTTCGGTTAATACGCTACCCTCAGAGAAGTCAAGTTGACTTTATGCAATCGTTAAAGCTTATAATATAAGAGCAACGACAACGAAATCTTTTCAAATCTGTTACTTATTCCCAAATCTTCTGCTAAACAAAGTTTCACTGATACATTTTCCCTATTTTGCTGGTTTTGTAATAAATGGGGTACACTGAAACACACACTGAATTGCTTTTCATCGCTTCGATATTATTTAAATGTCTTGAATTGCTTCGCAGGGTATTTAATGCTTCGTTCAATCGGTAAAATTCATTTCTGCAGTTCCTGTTGTGTACATCACTCAATCGGCACCAGTGTCTCTCAGTCCGTGTGGTACTGATATTCTCTAAATTGAACATATTTCCGTTCCGAATGTAGCGCAACATCTCGTTTTTCAGTTCGTACCAAGTGGGTATTTATTTCCTGTTTGCAACGGTTTGAGACTGCTTTCAAGAACCTCGCCCAAATGGCAAAATTGAAGCATCAAACGAGTTTATTGAATTGGTAACTTTAATAGAAATCAATTTGTTAACATCTCAAGAGCCCTTAAAGATTACATAAAATTACAATAAAATGTCCGCATATTAGGGGTCATATAAATGTTAGGTGTCCGAGTTACAGAGTATATAATAGAATATATTTTAGTGTCCGAATTATTTGGATGTCTGACAAATCATAGCTAGGGTAACTAATTAAATGATTTTTTGATCAAAAATTTATTTTTTTTTTTAAACCAAAATCTACGCTTTTAAACTATTTCACTGTATATTGAATATATTTCGTTTAATTTTGTTTTATGGGCTCAATATATACATTAAATGCAGATAACTTGCTAAATTGATTTGTGTTAAAACCTTTTCGTATGATGTATTAATGTATGTCGGTTTGGGCTATGGCTGTAGGCTCAAATCCCAATGTGCACAAACAGCTGACGATTTCCCTAGACAACGACGATAGAAGAAGAAGAACATGACGATCACG
>SCDS01000407.1:0-77777 GCA_004149465.1 Drosophila nigromelanica
CCCCCCCCCTCCTCCTCTTCCGCACAGACATCCCTTGCCTACAGACAGCGACTGCAACACGCAACAGTTGACTTTCACCAGCAGCAACAGCAACAGCAACAGCAGCCACATATTTCCATGGCATCGTGGATTTATTTCCACCACGTAACCGACTTTAACTGAGTGGAGCAGCTTCCCAGCTTGTTGGTGGCGCCGTTAATTGCCCATTGGGGGCCGCGAGGGGCCTCTAATCAATGAATGCCATTTCACTTTCGTAGCGGCCAAGTTAATTAAAGCGCATTGCTTTAACTAAATAATTGATAAATGGCGCTAAAAACCCTTCGAGGGGAGGCCAAAGTCTCCACTCGAAGTCAAAGTCTCCACACAGCTGTTGGGCCAGTGCGCATGTCCGGATTGTGTCATCGTCCTGGCAAACAAAACTCAAGCCAGTCGCCAGTCAGCATGTCCTCAAGTGCGGCCACATCCTCGTCAGCTGCATCGCCCAGTTGCGTGCGTCGCGTCCGCACGGATCTGAAGACCTCGGAGAATCGATTTCTGGCATGTCCGCGCCACAGTTCGCCCGTAGGCATCAAGCATCACAACCACACCCAGACCCAGACCCAGACCCAGATCCATCATCAGCACTACCAGCACTATGTGCCCAGTTTTGTGGCCAGCAGTGCGCCACCCGCCAATGCCACATATCTCAGGTTTCAGCTAACTGCATTCGTTCTGGCCAAAGGTTAAACTGTTCTCGGTTTGCTCCTGTTACAGCGCCCAGCTGCCGGCACGTGCCACACGTCTGTTGAATCGCTCCCGGCTGCAGGATCAGCAGCAGTTGGCGGGCAACGATTCGGACAACAGTCTGCGGTCGACGCACAGCGGCGCCTCCAGCCGCAAGCGCAGCACCGCCGTCTCGCGCGCCTCCACCGCCTCGTCGACGTCGAGCCTGCAGCGCCGCCAGCAGCAGCAGCATCAGCATCAGCATCAGCAGCTAACCACAACGGCGTCCGGATCGAGACGTGCACCTGGTCAGGGCGGCAACGCGGAGCTGCACAGCTCATCGGACGATCTGATGTTGTATGACAAGTCCTTCCGGAATGCCATGATCCAGGATGTGCTGCAGTTCAAGAAACAGCTGCTGCGACTTCGTCGCATCCTGCAGGAGGTGGGTGCCCAACATTTTCAGTTCTCTCGTTTCCATATCCATTTCAAGTTTTTTTTTGCACACACACTCGCACACACTCTCACACACACTCACGTTTGCACAGGACGCTGATTTTGACTCCAAGCGGGTAGGTTTTTTATTTTGTTTGATTTTCTCACATTCTCACAAATTACGTCCTGACTCATAAATGATGCAGTGGAAACAGGCTCTCATTGATTAAAGAAAAAAACATTCCCCTTGCAGACGGAGACGCTGAATCCATTCGAGAATGACAATGTGCAACTTTTTGCGGCCTGCGGATTGGACAGCAAGCAGCTGAACGACATCGACCTGGCCAGCCTGACCTCGTCCACCACGGAGGATCCACTGCAGGAATTGTCGGATCTACGTAGACAGGTGGTTTACCTTCAGGTATTTGCACGTTTTTTGCATTTCGTTTGCTCGTTTTTAGTCGCGTACAGAAAACAGAAGACAATAAAACTCTGTCTGAGTGTATCGAAAACTCACTTTCGCTTCTTCCTATCAACTAGCTATTTAGCCACACAAACGAAGCAGTCACTGAACAGGATACAGTTTTAACGAGTTCTCGTTCTTATCTAAAAAAAAATATATATATTGCTGTTGTTTGCTAATCGTTTTCCACACTTTTCCACTCGGCATGCAACATACAAAATAAGACAAAAACAACAACATACATACTATACTTACGCTTATTACCGATTCTATAACTTACATATATGTATATTTTGTATATTGCTATAGTTTATTTTGATATGAGAACAAATTTCAAACAAATACCAAACACGCACTTTGATATACTCTGTTTTCATTTAACTAGCTGCATAGAGAACACCAAACACAAAGCAAATACGAATTTTTAGCTGTTGTTTGTGAAGCCAGGCTTTAAATTCCGAACTTTATAAACCCTATGGAACTATTGAAAAAAAGATTCATTTGATATAACATTTTTATTTTTATTAATTTAAAATAAGCAAAAAAAAAAACATTTTTTTAAGGTATATTGAAATTAAATATAATATAAAATAAAATATAATATAAAAACTTATTGAATGATAGTTCGTGAGATATGAATCTAGTCTTAGCTACAATTTTTGATTTTTTAAAAACCAAAAAAACTTTTTATAAATAATTACAATTTTCAACAGATTATTTGGAATATTACAGCAAATATATGATAGTTTTTAATTTTTCACTAGACTAGCTCACTTTATTCCGACTATAAATATAGAATATGCATTATTTGGGCTTTCAGTTTTTCCTTCTACTTATATTCTTAACTTAACTTAACTTCTAAAATAAAAGACTGTTTTAATTGGAAAAGCTCTTAAAAAGGTTTTAATTTTTCAATTACCAATTGCACACCTGAATAATGTTGCACTCATTTGTGACTGGTTTAGGTCTTAGTCTTACAATCCATAAATAACTCACCAGCAAATCTCAAAAAGTGGCCAAAAGAAAAGGCAATTTGTTCAACTGAATTGGCCGGCAATTGAATTTGTGCAATTTTGCAATTTTGTAAACGTTTTGTGTTCGGAATTTGGAGCTTGGCTTTTGTACGTTGATGGATAGCATACTATATATTTATGCGAAATTTTACTTTGAATGTCTTTTAAAAAAAAAACACTCTCTGGCTTAGTTTGTGAACATGAATAACTAATTTAGTGGCCTTTATTTGAACACTGCTCGAGCACAAAACTAACAATTGCCACAAACACACACTTGTACGTGTGTGTGTGTGTGTGTATCTCTGTTTTTGCTTTAACCAGGGTCAAGTGGATGATCGTGATCGCACCATACGCCTGCAGCGAGATCTCATCGAGCAGCTGGAGGCGGAGAAGCGACAGGCGAGCGGCGATGCGGAGGGCAACTTGGCCAACAAGGAGCGCATTAGCATGGCCACCCAAACGGAGCGAGTAAGTGAAACTTCAGCTTATATAGCTTATATATACTTTATAAATATTGATCGATCTGTACGTGTGTGTGTGTGTGTGTGTGCACAACATTGACTAACCGAAAGCTATCAACAATTCCAATTTCAATTTCAATTTCACAGACACGTCCACTTGCCATTGGTGCGGAGGGTTTGTCCAGGTAGGCAAACGTTCATCTTCGTTCCGAATTATTCTTTATATTTTGCATTTTTAATTATAATACCTATTTTTTATACTCTGTTCGCAAAGTCAAATTGGGCATATAAATGTTGTATGGTTTTGCCTGGCTTTATAATAAAATGAAATATCAAATTTTAATTAATTTAAAAAATTCCACCATTTGAAAGCTAAAATCAGAAGAATTTAGCAATTAATTTATTGACGACATCCTCCAAAGATCAAGCCAAAAAATATTTTTTAATTTATTAACAATTTTAATTTGAATTTTTCTACTCTATGGGCGCAGTTTTAGAGTCAACTTTACGACATTCAATTTAAGCCAATTTTACACTGTGAACAGAGTATTGCGTAGTCGGGTGCGCCCGATTGCAACGTTCTTTTTTGGTATTATTTATTACACATATTTTTTGTTTGTTGCAACAAAACTAAAACAAAACGCCGTTTGTGGCTGCATTAGTTGCTGCTGCTGCTGTTGTTGCTGCTGCTGTTGTTGCTGTTGTTGCGGTTCCGTCAGCAACTTGGCTGTCAGCTGGTTTCATGCGCCGCTGGCTTTTGGCTAACGGCGGCATGCAAATCAGTTGGCCACTTTTTTAAGCCGCCACTTGACGTTAATGGCCGCAAATTGTAATGGCAACGGCCTAATTTGGCCAAGCTGCAACAAGTAGCCGCAGCAGCAGCAGCAACAGCAGCAACAGACAATGTTGCACTCACTTATTTTGTATGTAGCTTGTGCTCATTACCTAACTGCTCGTATCTGCCACATTTGATTAACCGTTTTATATATATGTATATCACCCACAAAACTAAACCCAACCGAACATGCTGCCATATACTATATACCTTATATATATATATATAGACTACAATTTGGGGAGCAACAGGTACTATTTTGTGATTTCATATTGGCCATTATAGTGCTGTGTGCGATCAATCTGTTATGTATACTACACCTAAGCTATAACCTTATGGATAATTGCAACTACTGCACCTGAATCCGGCCCTAGTTATTATGCATCCGATATATTTAACTAAGCTTTAACTGTATCAAATACTAAACTAATACCTAAATCATATGATAAGACTCTTAGCTATAAGCATTAACAATTTGTTGCCTGACACTTAACACTGTTTGTGAACTATTTTAATTGCATGCGGCAATTAAATAGAGTCCCCAGGTAAAGCTCAAACAAAAACCACAAAAACGTGAATGAAAACATTCAACTTCGGGCTGCCGACGATTAAATACCCTTGCAGTTTTTTTTGCTGATTTATCCTACAGGAATAATATATAAATATTGTACAGTAGGTCGGCGCCAGATACTCACAAAAACTTATTTATTACCGATTCTCTTTATGAGAATTATTATTATGAGATATTAATTAATTATAATATCTCATCTAAAATGATATATTAATTAGTATTATGAGATATTATATAGCAGTCAGATACTGTTCATATTTTGTGGATATGTTAGGAACATTGTGAAACTTTTAACTGCCAAAATTGAAGAGGACATTTTAAAAGGAATAATTTTTGATTTAAAAACTAATTTTTAGGATTGTTCCTATGATATTGTAGGAAGTAGGAATAAAGTACTCATTTTCAAAAGATCGATCCTATGACAGCTATATATTGTCATATTCCGATATAAATTTGCATGACAATTTGCTTTAAAATTGAGATAATAGTTCGCAGTTAAAAAGGGATTATAAAATTATAATTTCCTGATAAAATAAGAATACGCTCTCTGCAAGGGTATACAAAAATACTAACAAAACATAAAAGTAATTAAGAAAAATTAAAAACACACTTGAAGCATGTGCACAGCTTAGTTTTTGTTTTTGTTAAAATTGCATCTAATCTGATTTTGGATTCTCTGTCCGCAGAAGTAAGCCTGAATATACCAGTTATACCACGCACTTTCCGACGCTCCACTTGCATTGCAACGATTCCACGCTGGCTGCCACAACCATAATTCGCCACCAGCCGCCGCCGCAGCAGCAGCCGCCTTGCAATGGCCACAGCAGCAATCACAACACCAACAACAACAACAACAACAGCAGCAGCAACAATAACAACAACAATTGTCGTGCCCTCAGCCAGACGCGTCGCCACACAATTATTTCCACCACGCTAACCAACTACAATCAGCAGCTGGCAGCCGCCGCGTATCCGCGTCGCGCCTCCATCGGTTGGGATGCGGCAGAGATGACCACGCCCACAGGCACGGGCACGGCAACGGCCATCCACAAGCCCGTGCGCATAACGCTTATAGGTGAACCGTTGCCGCTGCAAAATGGCAGCTGCCACAAGACGGTGCAACAAGCGCAGGCAGCGGCGCCGGCGCAGCTGCAACAAAATGGCGTCAAGGCGCGCTTCCGGAATGGCTGCCAGGCGAGCAACAGCAGCGGCGGATCAGCGGGCGTACATTATCAGCCGTTGTACAACAGCAACAAGATGACAAACCCAACCGTAACTATAGTCTGATTTAGATACCCTACAAAAATGCCCAGTTCACAGTTACTTCAGTTACTCTACGACAACAAATTGCGCACAAGTGTCGGCAGGCGCTTAAAAAATTAAAAAAATAAAAAAAATAAATATTATATATAAGAGCAATTTAATACACCTACCAACTATATACAATACATATATATACATATATATTTATTGATGTACTCTCAAATTGTTTGCAGTCTTACCAAAACCAGTGAAAAACTTACAATTTCAATAGCCACATAAAGTGGCTATAAACGGTTTTTATATTATCTAATATAGTATAGATTCCATAGACATCGGCAGAAACTTGGCTGGAAATTCTCCATGTACAATAAATATGCAAAATATGCAACGCAACTTAATTAAAATATAATATATATATATAAAAATCATGTAATTTAGTGGCACATACAAACAGCTCCCTAGAAAACGTTAAATATACCTATATATACATATATTACAATATCTATAAAATAATTATTGTTAATTATGTTATTTAATTTGTAGACTAAGTTTTAGTGCATTCTGTAATTATTTGGATTTAGTTAATTGTATTATAGTATACGAACTATGAACTTAGCTTTTACTATCATGATGCTACAAAATAGATGTATACAAGAATTATTATGATAATATTTTTTTCTTCTCCAAGAGCACAATAACCGTAATTATCCAAAATACTTATAACAAATGAAACTATTGTAAACAATGCTAAGCTTATTAAAGCGTTCTAGCCAGATGCTATTTATCTATAGAAATAATTGGCGCCGCCCTGTGTTTTATTTTTGTGTATACCCTGTACGCATTGAAGGGTATATTGTCATATAACAGGCAGAAGAGGGATTTTCATTTGACGTACAAAACATCTTTTAATAAAAAGTGATGCATCGATGTATCAGAAAATTTGACAGCGATCCGTTATTTTTTCATTCAAATTTGCAAATAATTTAAAAACTAAATAAATTTTTTTTTCTCAAATAAAAGCACTTAATTTCTATTTATTATTTGTACCAAAATTGGCAATACTCCGAAACAGGCAAATTATCAAATTCATTATTGCCATTGCCATCAACCGATTTTTTGTGTTTAAATTTAAAAATACATTTTTGATCATTTTTGATACATTTTTGATCTTGCTAAAATGTTACCTTAATAAAGACCAAGAAGCCCATATATTACCGAATTTTCGATTATCTCGCTTTTGGCTTCTGTACAGGGTATCTGCTAGTTGAGCACAGCTCAACAACGACTTGTGGAATCCACTTTGTTTATAGCCGTCACTCAGCGGCTTCTCAGCTGTCTCGTTGGGGAGTGTACCTTTTGAGTCAGCGTCTTTGGCCGGGCCAATTGACGTCCAGAACCGGCTCAGACGCTGGCAACGAACTTGATTTTGCACGTCGCGCATTTCTTATCAACTGAAAGAGGCTGAAAGCGGCGATCAGTGATCAGTTGCTTCCAAGCGTTCAAGCAGGAATGTCGCTGAGTGTACAACAAATCTGGACTGGGCCTCTGGTTCTCTGGCTGCTCTGCTGGGCGATTCCCCAGGGCCTGGGCCAGAGATGCGAGGCGCAGGGCTGGCGCAGCTTCGAGTGCCGCGAACTGGGCAGCCTGCAGGAGCTGGTCAATCTGAAGGAATTTCCCAGCGACAACTGGCACAGGCTGAGCATTCGGAACGAGCACACACAGCTCAACATAGGCAGAGCTTCCAGTGCGCAGGGCCTGGCCGACTTGGTGGTGCTGGACCTGTCGCATGTGCAGCAGCTGCAGCTGCACAGCCGCGGCTTCTCCGCTCTGCCGCAGCTGAAGCGGCTGAACATCAGCGGCTGCGCCTTGGGGCAACTGCTGGGCACGCACTTCGCCGGCAACTCGTCGCTGCAGCTGCTCGACGCCAGCCACAACCAGCTGACGTCTCTGACAAAGGACTTCTTCGGCAATCTGCGCCAATTGACTCATGCCAATTTCACACACAACTCGCTGAACCAGCTCGAGCTGCCCCAAATGCCGCTGCTGCAGCAGCTCCAGCTGGGCCACAACCAGTTGACGAACATCAACCTCGGCGCCTGTCCCCGACTGCAGCAACTCGACCTGAGCGACAACCAGCTGAGCCAGGTGAGTAACCAACAGCGATTGAATCGAACCAAGCTACTCTTCAAATTCAAAACAGCGAACGGAATTTAAAATCTCATCAACTACAGCTTTAGGTCTAAGGTCGGACTTTTTATTTAATCTAATCTACATTCAATTTTTGCTATAGATTTAAATAGCCAAATGTTATTTATAAGCGCTTTAAATAGGTAGAGACTAGTAGGGTATGTTCAACTAGGATGTGGCCGGTAGATTAAATACCCTTGCAAACATATGTACACATATATTCCATGTCAGTTTTGCGTTCTGTAGAATTTTAAAAGCTGTTGATAATACACGCAGCAGCTATTCAAAAAAATGTCTGCAGTCTTGTGGCCTTATGTTAATTGTTTAGCAAGGCGATTTGCGCCCCTCTATGCGATTCTCATGAATTCAAGTAAGGCCTGCATGCTTTTGATGCTTTCAGTGATTTGTGTGTGTGTTATTTAAAAGATATATTTGAAAAGTTGTGTTTTTTATAGGTAAGTGGCTCTCACTCATTCCCTCTCCCTCATTTTAATCTCTCTCTCTCTTTCCTTAACTATTTATCTCTCTCTCTTACTCGCTCTCTCTCTATCAAATCTCTTACTCTCTCAAATGAACGAGAGAGGAGAACTATTTCTCTCTCTCTCTCTCTCTCTCTTACTCACTCTTTCTCTCTCTCTATCTCTTACTATCTTATTGTCTCTCTCTCTTTCTTATTCTCTCTCTTTCGCTTACTCTCTTTTTCTTGGCATCTCTCTCTCCCTCTCTCTGACTCTCTCTCTTTCTTTCTTTCGCTTTCTCTCTTTTTTATATCTCTCTCCTCTCTTTCTCTCTCTCTTACTATCATATAGTCTCTCTCTCTCTCTATCTCTTTCTTACTCTCTCTCTCTCTTACTATCTAATTGTCTGTCTCTTTCTCTCTCGCTCTCTGTCTCTCTCTCTCTCTCTCTCTATCTCTCTATCTCCCACCCTCTCTCTCTCTGTCTCGCTCTCTCTCTCTCTCTCACTGTCTCTCTTTCAGTTACTCTCTTTTTCTCTCTCTCTCTTGTTTCGCTTACTATATTTCTTTCAATATCTTTCTCTCTTATCTTATTCTTTCTCCCCCCCCTCTGTCTCTCTCTCTCTCCATCTTTCGCTGTCTCCCTCTCTATTTTATAGCTTACCCCAATATTATGAAGACAGAGTGTGTGTAGAGTGTGCCGTAAATACCGTACTCTTTCCCATTTCTGTAAATAGCTTTCAATCTTTACAGCTCAATTCAACAACCTTTCGCGGGCTGAACGCGCTGCTGGACTTGCAGCTGAGTGAGAATACGCTCACTTACATTGGCAAGGACACCTTTCAGCCGCTGACGCAGCTGCGTTCGCTGAATCTCTCGCACAATAAGCTGGGTGCACTGCGTCCGCAAGTGTTCGGACCTGCTGCTGTGCAGCCTCTGGCGCTGCAACAGTTGGACTTGTCCGGCAATAACATACGGCTGCTCTTCGACAATCAGTTCCGGCTGCTGGGCCGACTCCAAGTGCTGGACATATCCCACAACAGCCTCACCAGCCTGAGCGATTTACACTTTGCGGGTCTGCGGTCGCTGCGCAAACTGTATTTGCAGTCCAATGATATATTGGAGATCAAGCCGCAGACGTTCGCGGCTCTGGAGGATCTGGACACGCTGGACCTGTCGCACAACAACATCGAGTACCTGGACGAGCAGGCCTTTGGCAGCCGGACGCTGTCGCGCATGCGCAAACTCAGCCTGAACGCCAACAGTCTGAAGCGTCTGCATGCGCTGGGCTTCTCCTCGTTGCCCTTCCTGGAGTACCTGTCGCTGGGCAACAACGAGCTGCGCCAGCTGGACGTGCGCATGTTTGCGCCCATGCGACAACTACAGAAGCTCCACTTGGGCCACAACCAGCTGACCCAGATCAGCTCCGAAGTGCTGGACAGCCTGAGCAGCGTCCGGGAGCTGCTCATTGACAGCAACAAGCTGACATTTCTGCCGGATTTGAACACTACTTTAACCAATCTGAAGCGTGTGGCCATCGAGGGCAATCCCTGGCAGTGCGCCTGCTTTATGCAGCTCGAGCGCTGGCTCCAAGCCAAGCAAGTGATGTACCTGCGCGAGGGCACCGGCTTCTACAGCGGTGAGAAGCCACTGTGCTTGGTCACCGCAGTGGAGCACTGTGTGCAAACTTTGCAGGAGGATCGACGCCAAGAAATTGTGAATGAGTTTGAGGAGCAACTGGAGGGTAACCCACATGAAGACTGATAAGTGCACGATTAGTAGATTAAGCTTGAATAAATTTACGTTTGGGTGATCCCATCTTGTAAGGCTTCTTTGCAATGAAAACCCCCGTTGAAGGCAAAAACGAAGTGGGGTGATGGAGCAGCATTTCAATCCAAGACAGTGTATTACTTTAAACATTTTGTGGTACATTTCCGTTTGTTTGCTGCGTCTCGCATTTTGTGTAAATTTACAATTTAACAAACTAAAACTCGAGTCGTTTAGGTGGTCTTAACGCGCAGGGCCAAAGCGCTCAGATCACCAATGCACTTGTTCAGCGTCTCCTTCTCCTGCTGGGGCGAGATGCTCGACAGCACGCTGGCCACAATCCAGTTGACCATGTGCTTCTGGCTGATACGACGCTCAACATGACGGCACTCCACCTGGTAGTCCAAGCGACGCTTGACCTCAGAGTAGACGTTCATGGCACGCTCACGGAAGGCAGCTTCCAGCTGGAGGGCAATGTTCTCCTTCTTGGCATCCATCAGCAAGAGGGCACCATCCGCGCGCCACTGTTCCTTCTTCTCGGCCTCAATGGCATCAGCGAGCACCTTGAGCTCAGATTCGCGACCCTCCTTCCACTCGTTTTCGATTTTCTACAAAAAAAACACCAAGGTTTTTCATGCGCATTCCCAAACATTTTTCACACTCACATCAATTTCACCATCGGCCCAGCGAGCAACAGCTGGACCTAATTTCTTGACCGCAATAATGGCCATAATACCAAGCGACAGACCGCTGTAGTATTCGTGCTCCATGACGTAGATTTCCTTGGAGCACAGGTAGGTGATCAGACCCACGCCGAATGTGTAGGGACCAGTGACACCAGTCTTGTTATAGAAAAACTGGAACCATTCCTCTGGAATGAAGCCCAGGCGCACCTTGCCGGGATGTTCGGGACGCTGACGGCGCTCCACAGCACCGCCGGCTGGCTGGGCAGCGGCGGCAGCCGCCGAGCGGGTGGCCACCAGGCTCAATGGGCGCTGGGCTACACACAAAAATGGATTCCGATTAGTACTCTTGTAGCCAATGTCATTTGCAAAAAAATCAAATTTTGACGTTTCAGTTGCGAATGTTCCCCGTGATTACATAAACCACGATGGCAGATTCTGCAGTGCCGTAACAATTTTCACGGTCGCGTACCCAGTCACATTCACCCGCGCAGTTAAGAAAAAGCGAACTATTCGCCAATTTATAATGTTATTTCACTATTTTAACTTTTACCTGTAAGGAGTGCGGCTCTGGAGAACATTTTTGTAATTATGTTTCAACGAATTTATGCTACTAAATTGACGTTCAGGTCCTCACCTACCATTCAGTTCACAATATATCAAAACTATCGATATAAATTCGATAGTGTTTGTTGCCCTAGTTCACAATAATGTGTCTTTGGCGTTGCCAGATACACACAACGAAAACGAACTTGTTTGACGTAAGTTTTTTTTTGAACTGGGTTTTATTTTAACACTTCCGAACTGGCGCCGGCTATAATAGCAAGCTGTCCGGGCGTAACAGGTGAATAATTTTTCAAAGGAAATGAGATTTCAAGCTGTTGTTTGTAACTTTACAAGTTTTTATTTAAAAATATTACAATTCGCTAAATTGTGTCTAAAATAACGTGAATGGGCTGTGAAGGATTTTGCATTAAAATACTTGTACAAAATACTATTGACAGCGAACATATTTGAAAAATTATATAGGTTTATAGGATTTCGTTTATGCATATATTATTCGTTTCGTTTTCTCAGTTCTCGAAGCATTTGTGTGCAGTTTTCATAAATAAAGCGATAAATCAAGAGCATATTTATTTTGTGTTCGTTTTTTGCTAAACTAACTAAAATGACTGTCTTGTGCGTAAAAGATAAAAACCTACAGAGAACACTAAATACAGTTTAAAAAGAAATATAAAAAAGAACGTATAAAAATCACTTGCGCTATAGTTATTTGTACAGCAGTTGAAATAAAACATTATACGACTATTTACAGCAGCGAACATACATGTTTAAAAACGTAATAATACATGTATAAGACTATTTTACAACTTTCAACATTCTTTGTTCCTTGATTTTTTTTTTGTTTTTTTTTTTGTTGTGTACAAAACGAAATGATTTGGCGCTCCTAACACTTAAAATGAATGGTGTTCAGGTGCGAGGATGCTGATGATGACAGATGTTAGATGCTTATATGAACACACTTATCATACAACTGTCTCTCGAGTCGGAAGGATGATTGGGAGTGGTGCAGTCCGTTGGCTCATTCAATTACATTGAAGCGCGTTAGCAGCTTATGGTAGCACCAACGCACCACTTGTTGTGCACGGGATGCCACCCAAACACAAAGGCTACCGGTGTGACGCAGTTTGGAAGCGTAGTGCTTGATGTGATCTGTGTAGCAATAGTTAAGGCAACCAAAAGTGTAAGAAAATTATGACAATAAATAGGCAAGCCACTATACAGTAAACACATTTTGTAAAAGGATATAATAATGTCCAAGGTGGATGACCGCCATTTATATAAGTCACGTACGTGAAGCCGTCCTTGCCCTTGCCACGTATATTGTAATAGTAGGGCAGAAACGAATGTAACGTAAATCTGAAAGCAAACCAGAAATAGCCGTTAATTAGCTAAAGACACGCAAGCCATCGCATAATTTATGTATATATCCGAGGTGTATGTGAAATTTGGAGGTGTGTTACCTTCTTTTCTCGTAGAAAAATATGGCAGGTTGATTTGTGGTCAGCGTGTGCAGGAAGATTGCCTTCACCGCATGTCTTTCTACTGTCGTCAGATGGTTCATCAGTGCGTCCAGTAGCAGCGAACCGATGCCATTCCGACGATGGGACCGATGAACGCCCAGTGACAGTATATAGCCCACATCCGCGCTACGTCCCATTGAGTCGGGCAATATGCCTTTGTCCTGCATGGGAAAACCGCTCAGCCTGGTGTAAAACTCATCACTATCACTGTTATTGGCTATTACCTCCTTATTAACATTTCGATACGGTTTGATTTCGGCAACAATTAAACCAATTATGGCCAGATTATATACAGCGGCTAGCGCAAAGAAACGTGTGCTTGAGGTAATATCCTCGTACCATGACAGTGGATAGTCGATTGGAAACCATTCTTGACACAGCGTCCGCACCTGCAACCAACACATCCTTGCCATAATTGATACATTAAGTAAGCTGGTGGCATACTCACCTCGGTTAAATCGTCGGGCACCAAAAACCTTAACTGGACATCATTAATCGAGCACAGCGGCACATGCTCGCAGTCGCAGTCCACGCGCGTAATGATATCGTTGTTGGGCGGAGCATTGTGTTTGTTGTAGCTAAAGCAGCACCCAAAAGCACCCACGGAGTGAATACCCAAAAGATATGTAGTTAGTTATTAATTTAAATTTGCGGATCTATGTATAAGTAGTAGGCGACGGCAGCGATTTCACTTGCATAATATTACGACACGTCGTGCGGCTGGCGACAATAGATAAACAAAGGTCTGTCTACATTAACGCAGGCCCCTATCGGGCGGCGTCGCCTACTCAAAGTGGATTCTTTTAAAGACCCCAGCGTGTACTCACAGCGTAAATTGTGCCATGCTACCGTAGCTGCTGCTCTGCTGCTGTTGTTTCCAATTAGGGCAATTATGTCCATGGGTTGTGGTTGTGCACCACAGGTTAAGCGCGGAATTTGATCAACCGTTTGTGTGATATGAATGTCGAAATTTGAGTGCTCAGTTCTGGCTGCGTGCGTTGTTTATGTGTGTGCGCCTAATTGATTTTAATTAAAATACACATTCGCAACATAGAAAACACCAACTTGCTCGCTCGCTGCAATATTTAATGGTACAAATATCAAAGACAAACTGCCGCTACGACTGTCGACAAACTCCATTTAGTGCGAGCCGGTTGTCCTGTGGTTAAACACACCCGCATTTCTCGGAAAAATAATTTACAGCAAATTTGATATATATCTTTGCATTGTTTATTACAACGACTAACGTGAAAACTTCACTGTGAAGAGCACGATTGCAAGTGTGAAACAGCTGCTTTGCCATTCACACAAAATGAGACCATGTTGCCACTTGGGCGCATTGCAGTGCTGCCTGATTGATCTTTTAAATGTATATTTTAAAAAAATTGCCTTTATTGTAAATAAATGTGTGTCGTTTTAAAAGCGCCTGGCTTGGCTTGCGGCCTGCGAAGTACTGGCAACTGGCGCTGCCGCTGGCTTCGTTGGATCGTCCAGCACTCGCACCACCATTGAGCTTTTCGGACCTGTGCACCAAGTTATGCCATGCTCATCCACGACAAAGGTTTCCAGCGTAACCTGAAACTGGCCGCCACTCGAGATGGGCAGCAAGAAACTGCCCGAAAGGAAATCACGCTGTGGCTTCACAATTTGATTGAGTGTCACCGTGTCATTGTTGGGCGACTTCACCAGCTCGTTGCCTGGCCGTGGTGACAGCAGTTGTGAAGTGAGGCTCAGCTGCACCGAATCGACGCGTCGAAAGTGCTTCTGCTGCTTGCTAAAGTGCTGCAGTACGCCCTCCACCTTGATGACCAAATTGCTGCCCGACTGCACTATGACAGGTTCCGTGGCGCTGCGGGGCTGTGGACTAACAGACAGCTTTATCTGCGTAGACTGCAGTATCTGGAAGAAGTAGCGCGGCAGGCAGAGCGGCGTCTTGGTTATGATTTCAATCAATGCGATGATCACGTCCAAATGCCTGTTGCTGATGGTCTTGGCATTGGGCAATTCTTGGGGCAGATTCTTCTGCATCTGTTCCATGCGCTGGCAGCTGGCTGCAAAGAATCGCGTCTCCGGATGGCTACCAGTGGTCAGGAAGACAGGTGGCTCTGGCGGCGTAGCATAACAAATTGATTCGATGATGTGCGCGAAGAGCGCGCATTGAAATTCGGCTACCTCCAGAAACTCCAGCGTCACATTATCCGCATCAAAGGACGACTTGTAGAGGCGGGCGTAGGTCTCCTCACACGCCTTCAGCGCCTTGACCAGCTTGCGCAACTGATTCGTTACATGTCCAAACTTTTGCAAATAATCGCGCGAATTCTGCGCCAGGCTGCCTGCAATGGCCGGCGGCGGCACAATCACCTGGGCATTCTTGACTGTGACGGCCAGATGGAGAGTCTGCAAAAACTGGGCGCGTATCTTCAGATACTCCAGCTGGAAGCTGCACGGATGTTGTGGCGACGAGCAGGCACGCATGCTGGCCAGCGCCTGTTGATACAGATTGCTGGCCGCCTCCAGGCGCCTCATCAGCGGCAGCAACGGCTCCGGTGCTTCTGTGGGCGCATAATTATCACGCATATACGCATACTCCAGGCCATAGTTGAGTATGCACTCTGCCTGCGAGATCTGCGCCAGGGCGACCAGAAAGTAGTGCATGTGATCGCTGATGACAATTTGCGAGACCTTAGTATAGATATGCGCCGCCACGTAGTGATGTCCATAGCGGCTGGCTGTGCGCGCTATGCGATACAGAGTCCAACAATTGACGCGCTCGATGCATTTCTCGAAGCAGTGCACCACCTCCTGCGGCAGGTAGCAGCCCATGGTCGTTTGGCAGACCAGCGCACTGAGGATTTCAACTGTGCGCAGCAGCTGCTCCGGCTGCTCCTCGCTGTCCACCAGTTTGTTGAGCTTGTACAGAATAAGCGGCAGTCGCGCCAGCATGGGATTGGGCTGCAACTTGAAACAATTTATATTTAAATTTATATAATAAATGGGTATGGTATCTATATCACCTTGGGTGGCGCCGGCTCGTCCGTTTCCATTGCCGCCTCATCTTCGAGGCCTTCAGCCGTGGAGAACGCATACTTCCGCAGCTGAAAGTGCTCACAGAGTCCAACAGCCGATTCGCAAATTAGCTGCAGATTATCATGTGGATAGACGACATTGTCACCAAGCGTATCGGTCACCATTTCAATGAAGTCCGCTCCGAATTCCGCATTTGCCTGGGTGATGCGCATTCCATACGCAAGCACACGTCGCAAATCGCGATTGAATTCCGCACGGCGCGCCGTGCACAGCAGCAAACCCTCCATATGCAAGTTGACCATCTCGAGTATGTCATCGACCTGTGCCATCTGCTTCTGGAGGCCAAAAGCCACCAAAGCAGCCAGCACAGCCATTGCCTGCGTGGCCGTGGTGTAGTCATCCAATTTGCTGATGCACTCGTTGCAAAGACGCAGCAGAGCGTCGCGATGCTCGCTCAGCAGATGCTGGCAGGTGAGTGGACACTCGCTCAGCTTCAAAAGTATGGACAGGAACAGGAACTGCTCGGCGCCATTTGTGCAGAGACTAAATTTATCTATCAGAGCACCAATGGCGGGCTTGGGCCAGGCATTCACGCTCTGCTTGCCGGCCAGCTCATTGAAGGAGCGCAACACTTGGATACGCACTGGCGTTCGCAAATCCTGCATAAAATCTAGCAGAACATTCAGCTGGCCCGGCACGCCCACCAGCGTACGCGAGGACAGCTGGGTCAGCGTATTAATGATGGCCACCACAAAGCTCTGAGCGGGATACTTGGGCAACAGCTCCAGGCACAACTTGCTGACCAATGCGGCAGTGTTGGCATCGTGGTGCATGTGTCGCAGCACCGGAATCAGCAACAGTTTCATGGGCACCGGCACCTGCAGTGACTCAATCATGTCGGAGATTTTGGCGCACATACTGATGGCAAAGGAGCTCGATTGGGCGGCAAAGCAGCTGCTGGCATAGATGGCGGCCTCCACCTCGACGGTGTCGTGGCTGTCGAGGGCTCGACGTATCGCATGATGCACCTGTGGCTTCTCTGGTATCACACGCGAGACCGCGCCCAGGGTGCGGAGCAGCAGGGCACGCGCTACCGGATCATTTGAGTGCATCACCATAAAGATGCGACGCACAAAGTTGTCAATGTTGAGAATCTTATCCAGGTGATTCTCGCTCTGTTGGCATACACGTAGCACCCAGAAACGCAGCAGATTCGAGCCGCTCACAAAGAACTCGGCGAGTTTGATGAACGACGAGTTGATCAGTATGGGAAACGGATACTTCTCAAAGAGTCTCGGAAATCGCACAATCGCCTCACATTGAATTCCTTGCTTGGCACTGCGAAGGCCCTTGTCCAGTTCCATCAGCACGGCATTCGAGTCGTGCTCGTTGTCGTTGAGGAACGACTCGTTGAACATGCTGACACGTGTGCCCGTTAAATGTGCCATTTTCCACTATTTATTTTGTTACATTTACTACAAGCTAATATTGTTTAACAATGTGCACAATATAAACAAAACGCAGCATAGAAAACTAATGCAGTTTACCGGTTGCCATTCAGCTGTGAACGTAAGGCGTGGTACGCAGTTCGCGCCGACCCCAAAAATGTTATTTTAAATTAAGTTAAATAAATTCAATTAAAAAATTAATTTGACTTATGAGAACTCAAACTGTTGCTTGCAAGCTTATTTAAAAGTTGTATATTCTCATTAATATATTTAAATAAAGTAGCAGTTGTTAACAAAGCATAATCGGTCACAACATCAATGCTGTTAAAAATAAACTCAATTTATAACTGTTAAGCTGACAACAGAATTCCAACAGTTGGTCGATTTTTGTGAAATAGCGTTCTTTATTTAAATTGTATAAATCATGTTTGTTTTATTTAAAATAGACAATGGTAAGTAGACAGTTAATTTATATATCATATATTTACCAAGTTATATGTTGCAGAGAAGGAGAAATTCGTTTTATTGCCTACCAAAGCGGCGTACACAGTCGGTCGCTTGTCTACAGATCTGATTTTGTCCGAGGACCTCAGCATAAGCCGAACTCATGTACGCCTGTGCCTGCCCAGCGCTGGGTCAAGTGCAGCGCTCAGCGTGGAAGACCTGGGCTCCAGGTACGGCACATTCCTGAACACTGACATTGGAAGTAACAAAAAGATGAATGCCAAGATGCCGACTCCAATTCAAATCGGGGATAGGGTTCGTTTCGGTGCCCTAAAGAACATCTGGCAGCTGTCGCAGCTGAAGCTGATGACAGCAGCATCAGCACTGACCCGCGCGGAACTACAAGAGGTGGATCAGCTCGTAAAGCCGCTGGGAGGCGCTGTGGTGCCAACTTGGACAGAAGAGTGCTCGCACTTAACTATGAATACGGTTACGATCACGGTCAAACTGCTGCACGCACTGCTGGAGAATAAACCCATCGTCAGAGTTGAGTTCTGGCGAGAGTTCCTCAAAACAGCCCGCCGCATTCACGTCTCCGAAGATTGGCCGAAGACAGAGGACTATGCTCCTGTTCAACCGGCGGATGTGCCCAGCATCAAATGGCGTCCGGAGCGCACAAAACTGTTTTCCGGCAAAACATTTGTGTTCATGAATCGCAGACACCTTGATATGTACGGTCCAGTGGTGCAGAAGGCAGGCGGCGCCTGCAAGGATCTTAATTCGGGCGTGCGCAAACCATTCCTGACGAAAACTAATGTCGTGGTCATCCAATACGTGGCCTCTACTCAATCACAAGCAACAGAAACTATATTCAGTGTACAAGGTGTGTTTACTCACAAATTGAAGCTTTAACTTGTCTAACTACTCGATTATTTCAGGTATTTTGGAACAGGCCGGATTGCGGCCCATACCAGACTACGAAATCGGACTAGCCATATTGCACTGCTCCATGCAAAGGTTTTGTAATCCGTCGCACAAGATAATTGAGAACTCGATGGCTACAACAGAATCAATGGATTCTTCGATCCTGGTTCCAAATACCGAACGTGGTCAAACGGAACAGTGCGCCGGCAACGCAACTGAGTTTGTCGTCGCAGAATCGCAACGGTCAGAAGTATATGCGCTCAGCACGGGAAGCGAGCAGCAGGCATCGCCCCAGGCAAACCCAGAACCAGATTCACAGGCAATGCAGCCATCAAAAGCCACGTTGCAACGGAAACAGAATAATGCTTTACTCTTGGACTCTGATGATGATGATGTCCAGGTGGTTGAGGCGCCAAGCAAAACAACAAAAACAGCTAAGCAGACGAAACGTAAAATTTCTTATATTGTGAACTCCTCTGAGGAAGACCAGCCCGAACAAATGCGATTGAGAAAGAAAACTAAAACCATGTCCGATGGCAAGCCAAAGCTAAATGGCATTGCGGAAGCAGCTCAAAAGGATGTTGCAAAATCAGATGCATTGGCAACTGAAGAGGATTCGGTTGACACCTGTCAATTGGCAAAGAAAACGCCAAATGATTTACGAAAGAAACAGCCTGCATCTATTTCGCCAAGGCGTGCGACTCGTGCCCACCCGCTGCAGGAGGAGGAGATTAAAACCACAGCATTGGCCTCGCCCAGACGATCAACACGTGGTAAACAGACTGCAGAAAAGGTTACATTAACGGCAGCCAAAAGTGATGATAGTGCGGATGAGGAACTGTTTCAATTCAAATCGAAGACCTCAGCACCTGTGGAACGTGCACCCTTCAAACCCACGGAAGGTAACATTGATTGCAATAGTATGACAGCTGCGAAGCCTAGTCCCAGCCCAAAGGTCACTAAGCCAAACAGAATCTGTGTGCGTAATTTTTATGAAAAGTCGCAGAAGAATGTGGCAAGTCAAAGTACACCGCCTGCCTCATCTCAGCCACGCAAGCGGCTGCGTTTGCAGCAGCTTAACGAAAGCGACAGCGATGACGATGAAAATCTATTCCAGTTTGGCGGAGCCAAGAAGCCAAAGAATGCCT
Source organism: Drosophila nigromelanica (assembly GCA_004149465.1). NCBI lineage: Eukaryota > Metazoa > Arthropoda > Insecta > Diptera > Drosophilidae > Drosophila > Drosophila nigromelanica. Next base: position 19,913 of record SCDS01000407.1, read on the forward strand.
CTACATTGAACAGGTCGGACAATGAGTCCAATGATGAGGGTATGTTTAACTTCAAGTCAAATGCTCAACAGGAGCAGAAGAAAACTGATAGCGACAACGACGATCAAGATTCAGTTTGCACAGAGCCTTTTGAGCTCGAAGTTAAAACAAAATCAAGGTATATTGTGCGTAAACCAAAGGAAGCACCTCGCAAAATAGACGTTAGCGGCTGGCTCTCATGTAGCGGGCTACACGAGGACGTCAAGTCCGAACCCAAACCGGAGCCCCAAGCTGAGATGGCTGATCAAAGCATTCAAGAGGAAGCTGATGATGATAAAGATAAACTAGCACACCTTAAATGGCTGGCAAGCATCAAGGATAGCATCCAAGTGCGCCTGTGCAACATGAGCATCAGCGGACGTAGCCAAGACATAACTGATGCGGCTAACACAACTGCCAGTGTATACAGCGGCCGTAAGAACTTCAAAAAGTTTGTCAAGGTATAAAACAATTGTCGTATCAATAACTAGCAGTCTATTTAACTTGTTATACTCCACAGAAGAGCAACATTCATCAGCAGCAGCGTGTTCTGGCACTGAAGCGTATGCAGCTGGCTGATGGCATGGTCTCAGGACTGTAAGCGTAAGTCAACGTATACACAAATATATTTCCTATTATATTTTACTACCAATAAATTTGCGAAATATGTTCAAAGCCTTCGCGTGCTCCCTGGCCTGCAGCTTGCGCTCGAAGAGCGTCTTTGCCGCCAGCCACTCGTGATTTTGTATTGATTTGGTCACGCAGCTGTCGGGCATATTTTTGCGCGCTTTGGACTCGCGTACAATAAAATGCTTGACGTCTTCCACGGTCGCCAGTGACTCCAGCTGGAAGGTAGTTTCCGTTCGAGCTTTTGGTGCTTGGCGGGCAATCACAGTGCCCACATCCGCTTTGGCCTGTTGCTTGGCTTTCTCCACTCTTGTCACCACTGCGGAAGGTTGCGTTAGCAAAGTAACAGTTGCTGGTATCGCCTCTTCGGCTTGGATTGGCGACTGGCTTTCTTTAATCAGGGGCAACTGCGTTGGCAGCTTGCAATTCTCGGCCAGAAAATTATGCTTTTCCACCTGCGGAAAGTTTGAACGCTGTGGCAGTAGCTTGTTGTAAAGGCTGGCGCAATTGTTGGCCTGCTGCAAGCTCAACTTGTTGATTTTCGCTACGGCTGCAATGAGCAGGGTCAGGATCTCCATAAAGAAATTGCTGCGTAGCATTTGTCCAAAGTATTTGACAGCCGCTAGGCAGCATTCGCGAATGCGTTCATGTAAACGATGAAAAGATAGCAAGCGCACCAAGATGAATTCCAAACTGTTTCTCGTGGGCATCTCGCCAGACACTTCCTCGTCGCATGCATCGGGCAAGGCGCCGCGAAAATGTTCCAATTCACGCGGCAGATCAAGCCGGAGCAGTCGGCAAAGCGCCGCATTTAGTTTACACACAGCACGGAATCCCGGCATCCCGCGAAATGAGTTCTTTCGACGTGCAATTAGTCGTCCTATCAAAGCGGCTGTTTTATTGAACTCCAAGCCATCCGATGCGGACAACTGTTGCAGGTATCGGTTGATGACAATGAAAACATTCTTGGCTGTATAGAGGTGTCATGTTTTTAATGCTCTATGATTGTATTTATTTTATTTTGACTAACCAAATCCTGTGTCTGCTACTCGTAAAGTGACCAAAGGCGGTTTTTTTAATTCAAATTCGTTCCAAAAAGATTGACTCGCCATGCTTTTGCAAAAGGTAAACAAGTTAAATAAAGTATCGAATTTTTCGATTTTTCTGCTTTCGTTAATGCTGCCAGACTGACAGAGGAAAATGCGCATTATTTTGAATTGTTCATGCATGATGTTAACGGCACGTTTGTGGGAGTTTGTTACAAGATAAACTTCTGCTTTATCTTGATACAATAACAATAATATTAACACATATTACATTATAACTTTAAGCCACTTTTCTTGGCGCCTCGTGCTCTAAGACTAGGCAGCACTGAACACGCAAAATGGTCTGGCAACTCCGTTGGAACCATATGAATTTGGATCCACCTGTCAGCTACTCAATTTTCTCAATTATTTACTGTAGAGAGCTGTTGCGTGTGCTACGTCTATGCGCTGCTGATTGCCATTTATTAAAGTTTATTAAACGAAAAAAAGTGCCGTACAGCGGGAGACGCGCGGTTGCACGTGTGCTAACTGATTAGATAGGGAGAGCAATGCTAGTCATCAGCACAATAAAAAATTCAGCTAGGCTAACGCTGCGTAATGCTTGGCTACGAAATAGTTTGGCCAGTGCCACTGGACCATCAAATTTCACGCGCACTTTCTCGCTGGGCCTGGCGCGGAGGCAAAAAGACGATGTGTAAGTGATATCTGTTAAACAAACACGCCCAAGGGAAACCTAATAAATAAGGTGTTGTTGCTCACAGTGTGAACGTGACCTTCGTTAGAGCGAGTGGCGAGAGAATCAAGTCTTCCGGCAAAGTAGGCGACTCGCTGCTGGACGTTGTGGTGAACAACAATGTGGATCTGGACGGCTTTGGCGCCTGCGAAGGCACCCTGACATGCTCCACTTGCCATTTAATTTTCAAAACCACCGACTACGAGAAGCTGCCGGACAAGCCCGGCGACGAGGAACTGGACATGCTGGATCTGGCCTACGAACTGACAGACACCTCACGTCTGGGCTGCCAAATCACGCTGACCAAGGACATGGACGGACTCGAGGTGCACGTGCCGGCCACAATAAACGATGCACGCGCTGCGTAGGCGGCAGTAAACCGGCCAACAGTTGTTACAAATTTGTTACTTTTTTTGAGTGCTATTTCTTGTAGTTAACGTATGCATAGTTGATTATTCAGACAAATCTTTTGTGTTGCATGTCCCCCCAAGGGACACCAGCAAGCTCAGGCGGCTATTTAAGATTCGTGCATAAATGAATTTTATTGTGTGCTAGTTCGGCTTTAGCATTGTGTGAAACTTTTAAGCTCAAAGGGAAAAAGATCAATGTAAATATTTATGTGTTCGTAAATAAATAAGTGAAGTACAGCTCTATTTTCATAAAATATACCAAGGCGAACTGTGTACAAGTATTTTGATTCTTTTTTATGGGTAGATTGGAATACTAAGAAAAGTTTTTATAAATCTGGCGGCTGATTTAAGCCGAATATCTTTAGAAGATCTTCTTTTCCAACAGAAACACAGTGAATTTTTAATAAAAGTAAACTTTTTATTATTTCGCAGCTATCAGATAAAGTAATAAATAAATAATTTAATATATACATCTGCTATATTAACTTATTGTAAACGATTTTCAGCTTTTCCATTTCTTTTTTTGCCGCTGTGCCTTTTACGATAACATTTAAACGCGTAATTTAGATAGCTGTAAATCATTTATGTATAACTGAAACTTAACAAATCTGACAATGAGAGAGTTGACGTCACAATTTCGTTTATTTCGTTTCGACCGCTTCTAATAACTAAAGAATTATGCAGATAAGGCGACCTATATATGCCATGCGAACACGATTGGAAAATGGAAAATGGTATATAGTTGAATAAATAACCAAAAAAATAAATAGTCAAGAGGGCTCAATAAATAGTTAAGTAGTGTGTGGTGACAATGACAATGTGAGGGGCTTTTGGGGGGGGAGGGGCTGGAAGCTAAGTGCACATAAAACTGATTTGGTTTTCTGTTCACGCCGTGCTGATGATGGTGCTGTTGGTGTCGGATGTGACCATTTAGTTGACGTAGGCCATGCCCGCGCCCTTGCGATCGAAGTGGCGCACACGGACGAAGAGGAAGGCGGCGACTAGAGAGGCCACAGCCAGGACGAGCAGCAGCATCACCAGGCCGCCCACAAAGCTGGGCACCGACATGCAGATGGTCTCGGCATCGGCGGAGCGCGCCGATTGAATCACAACCGTCTCGTTGCTGGCATTGCTGTTCAGCGCAAAGTTGACGTCGCCCGGCGCCACCACCTGAATGATGCGACTCGTGTTCACGTCGGTCATCTCCTGGGCGTTGCGCTTGTAGATGCGCGGCTTCACCACGATCTCCATGGTGTCGCGACGCCGGCGCACGCCGCGCAAATCGTCCAGACCCTCAACGGAACGCGGTCGGCCGCCCAGCGAGACCAGATTGCCGCCGGCGCTCAGGTCATCCTTGCGCTTCACGGTGCTGTACTGGCCGGGCTGGCCAGGCAGCGGCGGCGGCGGCAGACCCAGCTCGTTGCTGTTGCCGTTACCCTGCTGCGGCTGCGGTGCCTGCGAGCTGGCCGGACCGCTGCCCGCATTGGCTGCCGACTCGGCTGAGGTGACCGCCGAGGTTTGCGCCTGCGGCGAGGGCACCACATCGGGCTGGTTCTCGGAGTAGGCGCCGCTGGCATCGGCCGCCGGATGGCGTGGATCGGGATAAGCTGCCGGCGGCAGGCCACCCAATGCAAAGTCGTTGCGTTCGTAGGCCTCCGGCGGGCCGTACTCCTCGGAGAGCGCATTGCCGCCAATCTGGGGCAGGCCGTATTCGCCGCCCGGCAGGCCGGGACCGCACTTGGGCTCGGGACAGTTGTAGCGGCACACCTGGATCACACACTGGAAGTGCACGTTCATCGAGTCGGGGAACTTGAACGCCTGGAAGTAGGCGAAGCTGACCACAGAGGCGGAGGGTCCAAAGTTCTTGATCTTCTGGAATTTGCTCATGATCTTGGGCCGGACAACGCAGCCGTTTTGGTCCACCAGCTGAATGGGAGCCCGTTTGCCGTCGTGGGCGACGCAGTTGCGCACCAGCATATCGAACTTGTTCTCGTCATCCTTGATGGCCAGCACCATGGTCATGGTCTGTCCGATCTTCACAATGCCGGACACCTCAGAGGCCCACGGGCCCTTGCCCACCTGAATCTGCATCCAGCACTGGAGATTGTCGCCCAGGAAGTTGGCTGTGACGGCGTGCAGCATGTCCACCTGGAAGGGCCTGAAGGTGACCGCCTTCTCGTAGAAGTCGTACCAGGTGCAGCGCAGTTTGCGCGCCTGATCCCAAACCTCCTGCACGTACGGATCGTACTGGATGATGATCGTGTTCTCCACATAGCTGCCCGAGGGCGTCGGTGCCCCATAGCCAGCCGCATTGTGATTGGCCGAGCTGCTCATGCCGCAGCTGTTCAGGAAGATCTCAAAGGTGGCGCTCAAGTGTCCGGTGCCCGGCTGCATGTGGACACAGTGCGACTCGCTGTAGAAGCCCTTGGAGAAGATCATGCCGTAGAAGGGCCTGTCGAACTCAATGTTCACGCGCATGTGCGTCTTCTCGCACTGCACCTGCAGATGCTTGATCTGCGGACTGTCGTTGGTGCTGGCCAGCGGCCAGGCCTCCTCGGACAGATCGTTGGTGGCGCCAGTGCTCAGCGGGCCCTGCGGTGCCCCATAAATGGGCGATGGCGCTGGCGGCCCATAGCCGGCTCTGTGTTCCAGCGGCAGCGCGGCGGATTCAATGTGTGAGGCATCGCCGTGCACCGAGAGATGCTGCAAGAATGAGAAACGATGATTAGCATCAATGTGCATACCCTTTAAAAATGGGCATTTAAATTCTACTAGTTGAAACATTTAATTTTAAGGATACCTATTGAAATACCTCTTTAAAGTTATATTTTAATTAATAATAATTCCCTTTAAAAGCTAAGCATCTGAATTTTAATAGTTGAACCTGATTAAAATAGCAAACTTATGGAAATCTGTTGAATACCCTTTAAAAGTTGCGCATCTTTTTTTACTAGTCCAAATTCTTAATATGGTATTCCATGTAAAATTCCTATTCCAAATTTTTTATTTCGCTCACTAATGGAAACCTTTTGAACACCCTTCAGAAGGAAATTATTAAGATTCTACTAATTGAAACTTAATTAACATAAATTAACTAGTTGAAACTTTTAATTTCAATAAACTTATGAAAACCTATTGAATACCCTTTCAAAGCTCCGCATCTATTTTTTTTCTAGTCTTAACTCCCAAATATTTGATGTGGCACACTTAAGTACTCTTTAAAGAATAAGCATCTATATTCTATCAGCCAAAACTCTTAATATTGCATTCTTGTTAAAATTCGTATTCGGAAACTTTTTATTTGCCATTCTTTTTCAGTTTTCCATGCAGAAAATTTGCCTGGTTTTTAAGATATTGCCCAATTGTGAAGCTCTGCCAAAAACTTGTAGATCTAAAATTTAGTTATGGGTTAGGCTCTTGGGATTGCGGAAAACTCTTGAGTATGGTTGGCTGCTTATTTTGTCATTTAATTTGACGTTCATTATGCAATTGGAATCCAGCCAAATCTTCACAAATGTTTGTTTCTTGTTGTACATTTTTTCGAAAGAAGCGTGCCGAAGCGTTGAAAATTGCACCTCAGATTATTTATTTTGAAATTAAATGGCTGCCAGAGCGAATCACGTTTACCTAAGCCGAGCGCAGGGCCCATTGCATAAGACGGCAATATATGTGTGCCCCACCCGCCCCTCCCTTCTCCCTTTTGCCTTCAGCCTTCTGCCGAAACCCGTTGAAAATGAACGCGATTGCGTCGCTTTCTTTTCAATGTGTCTTTTCATTCCCGTTTCACATTTGGTTCATAATTTTATGGCTTTTTGGCTGTGCACGGGAAGCGGATGTAACGCTGTCTCTCTCTCCCTCTCCCTCTCTCTCTCTCTCTCTCTCTTTTTCTCACTATCTGAGCTGAAGACAAGGCACAGCCCAACGAAAAAATCGAAAGTTCAAGTCAGCACGATGACGCTGTGGATTTTTTTTTCTTTTTTTTTTTGGGAATCTTTTGTCCAAGTTGTCGTGAGTTGATTTTGAAAGTGAAATGACCACAAAACAGTAAAAGAAAAAATCGAAAAATCAAGAAATAAAAAGAGTCACAAAAATGTTTGTCTTCTATAGCTTTTGATATCGTGCTATATATGTGTGTATAATCGCATTCTAAATACAGCAATCGATTCTCAGCTGTGGATTGCTGTTTTTCCACTTCTACTGTTGCATTTCACTCGCCGCCACCAAAGAAAAACTGACGATAAATAAATAATATAGCTATCTTAATGTATTAATGCGCTATAAACAAGAAAGTCAAAACTGGTACAAATCAGAGCATAACTGCAATTTCGCTGCCCCAATAGAGACACGCAGCTGCCGCTGCCGCTGCCGCTGCTGGCCAGTTAGTAGCTGGCATTTTCCGTGACGCGATTGCATCTGCAAGATACACGCTCTGCGTTTAGCTGTGTGATTGATGCAGCTTAAATGGCTGCATAAGCAACTTGTGTTGATTTACATGCTCGCAATAAAGCGAAAAATACGTTTTCATTTCAGCCATGCATTTCAATTGAAAGCGCATCCCAGTTAAAGTAAAAGCCCAAAAACAGAAAAACCCAAAATTGATGGTCGTTTGTAATTTTGATTGACGACCAGCTCATTTGGCTAACATGTTGCGCACTGTTAAAGCTAACAGCGCCGCTGTTAAGTTTCAGCGCGCTGTCTCTTTCGTTCTTTCTCTCTCTCTCTCTCTCTCTCTCTTGCTGTCAGCTTTAGCTGCTGCTAATTACATTGATCGGCAAAATGCCGTTTAATGCGACTGCAGCTCACTTATTGCAGGCTCTTTTTGCTTTGGCTCCGCATCCGCGACTGCTGATCGCGTACTGATCTCGTATTGATCAATACCGCTAGCATCGGAGCTCATCTTATAAGCGCTGAACGCTCGCCGCAAGTCGCACAATGGAGACGAGGGGCACTGATTTGCATTCGAATTGATATTGATACATTGATAAACGGTAGTCGGTCGCGTCGAAAGTGATCAGATCCGCTATAGTTTGGTTTGCATAAGAAACGCTGTCAACTTTTAACTGGGCCACAATCGACGTGTCTCTCTAACTGTACACCGTTTGGTGTTTCCTAATTGAATTGAAATCATATTGATTGGCCATCGGACATCGATCTGCGCTTTTTTTACCAGCGGCTTGTAAAATTCACGTTTAACACTTTCATCGCAGTGCGGCGGCGACTCACCTGTGTGTTGAAGACCAGGCACAGAGCTAGGGCCAAGAGGCAGCTGTGTCGCGTATAGTGTCCCATTTTACTGCTGCTATATAAATCTGCTCGATTATATAGCCGTCTGTCTGTGCGCTAGCTTGATTTGTCCAATTGACGCCTGAAACACCAATAATAAATTGTGTGTTTGGGGCTTTTGCTGTTCGTCTCTTCGCGTTCCGCGCTGCTTTCTTCTTCTCGGGTCTGTTGATCTTTTGGTGTCTCTTTCTGTAAGTAGCAGAAAAGAAAGGGGAACAAGGGTAAACAATGCAGCCAAACGGTTGTAGTTTTGCATAAAAATATAGGCCGATGCTCGCTTCATTCTATTCAATCACTTAACATTTACGTTAACAGCATTAACATTATACAGGGTGTTGTCCATGTAATCTTTGACCTTGCCTTTTATATATTATATAATATAAATTACTCAAAAAGGAACCAATTTTAATGGTCCATTTTAGGCCTGGTTTGATATTAGCATAAAAATTGCACACACTTTTTTCGCATAATTTCGAGTAAGTAAAAAAGTCAAAATTATTTTTTTTGAAAATCTCAAAATTTTTTTTTAATTTGTTTGTGGTTTTTAAAATTAATATAATATTAGTATAATATCTTTTTTTCTCTGAAAGTTCATGTGAAGAATTACAAAAATTTTGACTTGTTAATTCAAGTCCTGAGTAAATTTCCTTTCTAGAGCTCCAACTGCCATACATTTGCTAATACTAATTTTGTTTTGTTATTGAGTTCGTCTGCCTAAATTAATTTGCTGTTTACATTATTAATTATTTATTTATTAATTTTTTTTTAATTGAGTGAAAAATGTTGGGTACGCAAATTATTTGTAATAAATGTTAGAGCCACAACAAGCTAAAATGAATAACAAACTTTAAATGGTTTAATGCTCATAACTTGAACAGCACTTAAATGACACTAAAATACACACACACAATACACACACACAATACACGCACACACACACACACACACAGACATTTGGAGTCACCGAAACTGCATTTTATGTAAAGCAAATGAAAACTCGCGGGCATCAAACAGGAACCACTTTCTATTTTCACTATAACAGTACACGGAGGAGCTGCACTCAACAGCAACACCACCAACAACAGCAACAACAACAGCAACAACAACAGCAGCAGCAACAAGAAGCCAAACGCCAACGCAGTTGCAAGTTTTCTTCACAGTGGCTGGCCCCACTTTATGGGCCCCATTAATTTGTATTTGTGTGTTTGTAGCTGTATTTGTATTTGTATTTGTGTGTTTGTCTTTTTATGTTGCTTACTTTACAGTTTGGCCTAGCATAGCATTAACATTGCGTTAACATTCGCTAAACATTTCACGTGCCGCGCGTAGTTTCGACTTCGACTCCGACTCCGACACTGACTTGAAGACGTTGCCGCTGCGCCTGCGTCTTCGCCTGCTTGCCGATTGAGACTGAGACTGAGGCTGTGGCTGTGGCTTCGACTGCGACAGCGACTGCGACGGCGACTGACGACCGCATCGGCGACGCGCAGCTTTCACACAGCTCCAAGTGAAGCTGCTGCCAAGCTGAGCTCAGGTTGCTGCGCCGGCTGCCGCATTTGGTGGTGCTGTTGGTGGGGGGTATGAAATAAAAAAAAAAAGTAAGCGGCGTCTGCGTCGCATTTCACTTGACTGAATGTTGAGTGTTTTTTTTTTTGTTTTTTTGTTTAGTTTATTTTTATTTTTCGGCTGTCTTGGTGAATGTTGTAGCGGGCAGTTTTACTTTTACAGATGGTCACATTGGCCCATCATATTGCACCGGCCAGCCAAAAGTACAACAACATCAGCAACACACCCCATGTAAATGGGTTTTTAACAAGCCTTGGCCATAAATCGACGCGCCAGCTTAAAACCGGCTTGCCAGCATTGAGCAAGTGTACCATTAACCCACTGAGACAGTAACGAATGCTTCAGCGCGGCGGCACAGCGGCACAGCGCCATTGTCAGCAGCGGCGTCCACTGACGCCGCTTGACCCTAGCCACGATCACTGACTGCCTCGTTACGCAATGCTCCCAAAAGAACTTCAATGAATGGGGCTGGCCAGTGTAAACAGTGTGTGTGTGTGTGTGTGTGGGTATGTGTGTGTGTGTGTTTGTGTGGGCTGCTTCTTTTAACGGTGCTTTTTTGCCGCTGCTTCACTTTCTTCCTCGTCTATTTTCACCCAAGCAAAATTGTCTCCCATTTGCATACGAAAGACTTAAGACACAAACTTGGCAATTAACAAGCAGCGAAATTTTTGGCTAATTGCGGCACGAGCAGCTACCAAAAGATTCCTTATCACAACTGGGTCTAATCACAACATTAAGGAAGTCTTTAGCAAGTTTTTTTTGACAGAACGAATTTTTTATTTACACTTCTAGGTTAACATGACTGAGGAATGAATTTTGTATTATGAGATTAAAAATTTTAATATAATCAAAGCAAATTATACAAAAAATTGCTCTATAATTGAACCTCTAGGATAAACATATGTATGTAGCTATTTCATATAAGTGAAGAATTTGTATGATATGCTTAAGGGATAATAAATTAGAATATAAAATAATTTATTAGTCCATGTTTTAAATTCACACTCAGTTGAATGCTATTCATTTATAATATAATAATACAGTAGATTATACGTATATATTATAAGCAACAAATCCAGTTGACAGCACGAATTTGAAGGGTATATAAACTGTCTAACGCTGTCAAAACTTCTAGGCCGCTTATGGGGTTGGCTTTTAGCTGATCTGCCTGTTTCATCTTGTGCGCTTAATGCGCATTGTTATTGCTATTGTTATTGTTATTGTTGCTGCTGTCTTGTTGGTGTTGCTTGTAGTTATGTGTAACTGCTGATGACGACTGGCTTGTTATTGTTGCTGTTTGGCATACGGCAAGTGAAAGTTGGCGTTTGCCATGCGCACTCCCAGCGAGCTTTCGTCTCGGCATCTCTTTTTCATATAAGGGCATTGCTGCTGTTGCTGATGCTGCTGTTGTTGTTGTTGTTGTTGTTGTTGTGGCTATTGTTATTGTTGCTGTTGCAGCTGCCTTTTGTTTTCTTTTTTAATTAACACAAATCAAATTACTGTTTACTGACTTTTCTACATATCGTTATCGTTATCGTTGCTGTCGGACAAATTTGGACCCGAAAAAAGCGCGCACACAAAAGAAACGACTTAAGGTGCGAACTTGTTGGCAGCGGGCAACTTTTGTTTTCAGCCTTCCTGTCTAATTAGCTTATGAGCGCAGCGAGAGCTGCGAAGACAGCATCCGACGCCCGACTACCTGGTTAATAATACAACAAAACAAACGGCATTTCCAGCTCTTTTGTTTTACGATTTATTCTCAGCTGAAAATTTGTTGCAGGCAAACATTAAATAATGTGAAAAGTGCCAGCAAGTGAAAATGCAATGAAAAGTTGTTGCCGTTGTTGTCGTTGTTGTTTGTTGTTTGTTATTGGCTTGTTTGTGGGTTGTTTGTTTGCTTTTGGAGCGGGCGCACACGTCGGTGTCCGTCTATTGATTGAAATGACAATCGAAGCGGCTGCCGTTGCTGTCTCCTTGACTGGTCGTCGTTGGAAACTAGGTGAACCACTGCACTGTGGCACACACTTAAACATAACTCAGTTTGTTCTAATTCTTGTTAATTTACGTGGTGCGCGTTGCTCTGATGACCGACAATTTGGGCTAGATGAGCCGGATATTGACACACTGATGACACTCGAATTGCCGTCACACATCTCTCAGGCCACCAATCAAAGCCAAATCACAGATCACATATTGGACAAATAACAATTATGTGTGGTTGAGTCTAGGTCTGGTTGTGGATCTGTATTAAATTTGATGTGAAGAAAACGAAAAAAAATCCTTGCTGTGCTTCAAAATTTCTTTGATGATTTTGGCATTAATTTCATTAAGTTAATTGAACGCTTTCACAAATCCACCAAAACAAACTGCAAACACTTTTGGCAGCGCCACGGGCGACACAAATGTCCGGCAAATGAGTGGCGGCCGCCTGCCATGGATGGATGGGGGGGAATGTAGTTAGACATTTTGCTTAATTGAGCACGCCAATGATGGACAACATCAATTTCGGAGCTAGCAAACATTTTGCCTACAACACAGTTGGCACAGCTGAGAGTTGCGGCCAAACCCAGAGTCGGGTCCAAAACCCAGAGCTAAGGAAAACAAGGGGCACGCTCAGGTTTTTCTTAACACACAATTGTATAATAATAAAAAAAAAAAAACCAACAGAACTCGAAACAGAGTTTTGGGTCTTTTCAGTTTTATGCGTTGGAATGTTTTTGTTTACCACTTCGATGGCTTTTTTTGATGCTGCTGCTGTAGTGTTGTTGTTGCTGTCGCTTGGCGAGTAAAAGTTTCACTGCCTTGCAGATGTTGTGCGTGCGTCTGTGTATTGCCTCAAAAATGTAACGGTGCTACAACTACCACAACAACCGTTGCCGCACACACGATTTGTTGTCATTGTGGCTGTGCCAGCGACTGCCGTAAATGATCGATATTATTTGCCATTGTGGCATAGAAATTGAAGCCCCATGCGTAATTAACTACTAACACATGTCTCCATCGGCAATACACTATGGCACATCTATATCTATATCTATATCGAACTGCAGCCTCAAGTCGGATGCTGTGAAAGTGAAATTGTTAACGCCAAAGAAAAGCAAACTGCAAAAGAGCAAAATAAAAATGTTAACCACCAAGGTTTACATGCTGTTGTTGTTGTTGTTATTGTTGTTGTTGCTGCTGCTGGCTGACAGTGAAGGGGCAATTTACGTTTCATTTCGTTTTGTGGTATGTGCCTCAGTTCACTTTTTTTTATAGTTATTAAGTAACTTTTTTTCAGATCTGCGGCAGCTGACAACAAATTTGTTAGCAGCTTTAAAACGTGTTTGAGTACCGAAAGGGTATTTGTGAGTGTGCCAAACTGGGCCAGTTTAGATTTCAATTTATGTGCCTTTAACTTGAGTCTGAGTTTTGCCAACGCATGCCAGCATAATTGATTAAGATCTTAAGACAAGCGACAGAGCGAATAAAAAATACAGTTTTAAGTCAAGTCATAAAAACTGTTAGACAATTGCCATAATAATTTGTGGAATATTTATTAGCTAGTTAATTGCTAATAAAAATGTTTATGTTACTAAATAGCTGGAAAGCTATGATAAATTATTTTGCTTAATTAATTTTATGCTTTGTGCAAGTTTTGGCAAGAAAGAAAATTGCTGAGAAAAACAAATGACTTAGGCAACAAACTTGGTAGCATTTTCACAAACGCCCGTAGCTGTACGTCTTGGTCCTATCTGTTCGGGCAAACCAGGCATTATGTAAAATAGAGCAGACAATTAGTTTTCTATGCTCCAGTTTTTGGCGCCGGCGACAACGGCGCGACAGTTGGCGACAATTAAAAAGTGATAAGGCGCCCGCAGCCCCCAGGCAAAAGACAAGTAGTCGACACCCCCTTAACTCCAAGTGCCCCTCTCCGTGCGGACGTGTCTGCGGCACAGCGGCAAATGAAAGTAAATTGTTGCATGCCACGGCGCCTGGCGGCATTCCATTCACTCATTTTTCTAGCGCTTTTCGTGAAATTTTCGCATATGCGTAGCGCACAAAAACAAAATAAAATAAAATAAAACAAAACATGATAACGCATTTATCGCAAATAAAGGGAAAGTGAAAAGTGAAGTTGAAACCAAGCGTCTGCATATGTCGCCTATATGCACGCATAGATTAAATGGAGCGGCACATTTCAAGCGGGCGTGCAGCGCTTATATGCCCATTACGATTGGTTGTTACTGGGTATTTGTGATGCTTGGACAACTCTACAAGTGCACCTAATGCCATAGTTTATTCTCTATAAATAATTAAAATTTATAAATGGAAGAACGAAGTTTCCTAAATCTATGAATTCAGTATATATACATATTGGCTATCAAATTTTAATTAAAATATTCGTTAATAATATATTATTTTTATTTTACTTGCAATCAAGATGTAGAGCTGTAATAAACTACATGTGGCTTAGAGTTAGGTTCGGCTGATTCTTAATTATTAAAAAATAAATTTTCAGCCTTATTCAAAGACACCTCTGCCAACCCATTAGATTTCTCCTCGACTTGCAGGTTGAAGATAGCCTGCTGTCAACTTGGACAATAGCAGACAAAAAACGTGTCCCGAAGACGCCGCTAAACATGCCAAATGACTGACAGAAGTGCCGTTAGTCAGGATCGCAGATAAGCAAGAGTTAAACAACCGCTAACGTTGACCGACAACAACAACAACAACGACAATGACAACAATCGATGCGCACCCCAGCTAAAACGAGACAATTAACATAATTTACAACTTCCCCCTTCTTTAGGCCGGACTGAAGCCATTTACTTTCCATTTCTTTTAACGGTAAACCAACGAAGCGAAATTCGCCAAAGCATCCAATTGCAGGCCAGTCATGACATGGACAGGCATTTGGATTTGGTCACTTGGAACTTGGACTTGGACGCGAACATGACCATGCAGCATTGCGGAACCGGTTTCTGCCCCAAACCAATGAAAGTAAAAACTCAAGGGCTTGCACTTTCGGCCCATGTGCAGCGGGATCTGTCAGTGAAAGAGCAGAAAGCCAAAAGCAAAAGAGACACAACAACAACAACAACAACCAAGAAGAAAGACCCCAGAAAGACAAGCCAATAAAGCTGGCATATCCTCGACGTGGTCGCGCAACGCATCGTTAGCTGTGGCTGCAGCAATGTCGACTGCGACTGCGTCGGCGACTGCGACTGCGACTTCAACTGCAACTGCAACTGGGGGCCGGTTGAATTTTGCTCTGAAATAATTAGTGACCCAATTTCGTGCTGCCGACGCCGACGCTGCGCGTTCCGCTTGCCTGCCAGCCCGGGCCGACTGCCTGGCCACAAAACGCATGCAATTTGCTTGGCTTGACTTGGGTTGCAGTTGCAGTTGCAGCGGGGCAACCTGGCCCGTTGTTGTTGGTGTTGTTGTTGCTGGTGTTGGCGTATTTTGTGGCATGCATGCAAAGAAAGTGGTTTTCATTTCTTTACAATTGCTGTCAGCGGCTGCCTCACTTGCCACAGTTGCAAGCGATTGCACTCACACATGCATGCAACAATCATAAGCGGCACTCAGACTCTCGCTTAGCCCATTGATTTGCATGATTTTCAAAATACATTTATTTTCAATCGAAAATTGATTAAGCACAATCAAAGCGTTGACTGGCAGTCTGCGGGGGAGTTGTGGGGATTATTTAAAAAGAAATTGATTGAATGATGGGTGATCTATTTGACTTGATTAACTGTGCAAATAATGATTTATAGATTAATAATTTATTTTTTAAATAATTTTACCCCACTAATCTCAGCTGAATTGTGGTCTCAACACAATTTAGAAAGAGGAGAAAATCTTCTTTGGCTCGCATACCTATCAAAAAATAGCTGCGTAATTGTTGTTGTTGTTATTGGTAAGAAATGCCTGGGCATTCTAAGCATGTGCTGCACATGTTGCTGACGAGTGCAGCGGGAGCAACAGTTGCTTTGTGTGTGTCTTTGCAATGAAAGTTTATTTTGTTGTTGTTCACGCTGTCTTGGAAAAACTGCGTGAAAATTGCACAGGCGGCAAAGACAATTGCCGTTAATTTAAAATTGTCGCCAAGGCAGTAACTGAGCGCGGGCTTAAGCCAAGGCAGCTACAACAGCAACAACTAGCAGCAACAGCAACAACTAGCAGCAACTAGCAGCCAGTAAACCAGTAATTATATCGCTGCAAGTGGCGCAGCTTCTTTCACCTGCATGTGTTTGGTTGTGTGTGTGTGTGTGTGTGTGTCTGTGGAATCAATTAAAAGTATTGCCAGTGCTATGTTTGGGCAGATGACAAGTGCCAGCAGCAACTGCAGCAGCAGCAACAGCAGCGCTGTCTGGCGAACGGCAACGCTGCGTATGCGCAACCCACTTGACGGGCCGCAAGCGCAGGCACAAAGCACGCGTGCTGACTGGCCAGATGCAGCAACAGAGCCAGAGCCGCAGCCAAAGCTGCAACTACGAAAGTATCTACGAATTGCCAACGTGTTTGGGTCTGTGCAAAGCGAAATTGTTTTCATGTGCGCCAAAGTGGAGCAGTTTTTGAACAAAGCAATTCGCAAGATTAATCAAATACACACACACACATATGTGAGTATGGAAAACTGCAGAGTTATGGCAATTGTATCTGTATCTGTATCTGCTGGCTGGAGCATAAACCACCAACAACTAGCAGCAGCCGCAGCAGCAACTGCAACAAATGAGAAGCGGCACAAGTCAATTTCAGACTTTCATTCGCGCGAAACGCGATGAAATTTCACCAACAGCGGCGAGAACGTTGCGCCGGCTAACTGCAGCCAGTTCCAGTTCCAGTTTCAGTTCCAGTACCAGTACCAGTTCCAGCCACACAGCCAATGGCACTTGGCTTTGGCTGCTGCGTCTGCGTCTGCGTCTGCGGGTGGCTGCCGAATTGGCTCGATTTATGCAAATTAAACTAATGAACAAAAAGTCTCAGAAAAGCCGCTGCTTCACGCCTCAGCGGCTATTTACTACACCATTTAGTGAGTGTGAATGTGTGTGTGTGTGCGTGTAGATGTGTGTGTGTGTTTGTAGTAAGTACAGCTCTTTTTTGTTATTAATAATTTCCGCGTACTGCACGCCAAGGCAAGCGGCATTCGACGAAAGTTTAGTGTCTGCTTTCTTTTGCTCTTCCAATAATAGGCAAATCTACACACACACACACACTCAGCATATGTGTGCACTTATCATATGCTAGTCGTAGCACATTTATAAGCCGAAAACACTTTGCTTTTCTTTCCCAAATATTGCAACGCTTTTGTGCGCAAATGGAGCTTCAGTTTATTATTATTATTATTATATTTCTTTTTTATAACCAGCCTGTTTCTTAGCTCGAGATTGGGTGCACAGCACTGTAAGCTGTAAGCCGACAGGTTTGAAGCGGCTCTCGGACAGGTTTGAAGCGGCTCTCGAAAACAGCTGTAAATATGCAGCAGCTATTTTAAACTGGCTTAGTTTTAGAGCCAATTATTGAAATTTGATTTAAGCAGGTTTTATTGCTTGTTAGCCAAACAGTTTTATGTGCTGAATAAGTTTTTAAATTTAAATAATAATATTTATAAGTGCACGTTGTCAGATTAAGATTTTAAGTTATTAATTATATAATTAATTAAAAATACCCTTACAATCTCTATTAGATAACTTCAAGCGCTTAAATTAATTAAATTAAATTGTCAGTTAAAGTTAATGTAGTCTTATATAGATCGTGATTGATTTTTGATTAAGAGTTTATACGTATATCTATTTATTTGTCCTTATCATTCAGAATTAAAACGATTAAACTCATACTTTAACGGTTAACGTAATTTCAAAAACTTACATTTGGAGAGTTCTTTAGAATTACACAAAATTCTTTAATGTAATTTACATTTTTAAGTAAGATATGCAAAAATAAATTACATTTAAAATAAATTAATAAAACCAAACTCTTAACTACGAAATTAACTTTTAAAGATCCATTAAAGCTTTTCATAACTTAACTTTTCCTTAAGCTGATGTTTTTTTATTTGTAGCTCTAACGCACAGTACCACATATTATTATATTTCTTTTTTATAACCAGCCTGTTTCTTAGCTCGAGATTGGGTGCACAGCACTGTAAGCTGTAAGCCGACAGGTTTGAAGCGGCTCTCGACTGGTGTTTGAGACAATGGCACTGTAATTGCCGTTGAGCGTTGGCTATATCTGCAGCAGCATCTGCATCTGTTCGGGTGTTGCACAAAATATATCAGGAGCAAAGCGTGTTGCTCGTGTGTTTTTGTTGGATTTTGCTTATTTTGGGGTACACTATTCAATATTCGCACTCAGACTCGATGATCACACGGGTGTAAAGGGCGCGCGGCTCGAACGCGAAGAAGTGTTGTTGTTGTTGTTTTTGTTGTTGTTGTTAGTGTTCAGGACGAGTCGGTCTCTCGTGTACTCGAGCTCGGTGTCTCGATAACGATATCGAAATATATATATATACACTGGAGCAGCGTCGCACCAGCAGACACTGACTCGTCGCACACAAGGTTGAAATGAAAATGCGGCCCGGCCGTATTGCTAACCAAGATTTTATATCGCGTGAAAGTTTTGACCCCTTTCTGTTGTTGGCCGCTCCGCTCGCTGCACAACGGCGACTGAGAGCCACAACAGCAGCCAGAGAGCGCCCGAGAGAGAGAGAGAGAGAGAGCAACGAAGGAGAGAGCGAGCACGAGAGTGCGAATACGGAGAGCATGCAAAACATACCGTTTTCGGCTATTCTTTTGGCGCTTGCGCCCCGACCAAAGCCGAAACCGAACCCGAACCCGAACCCGTTGTAGCTACTTTTCATTTCAGGCCGCTTTCTGTGGGCCTTTTGTTTTTGGCAACCAGCATCGTCGTCGCCGTCGTCGTCGTCGTCGTCGCCGTTAACATCGTGTCAAGGTAACTGATGACGTCGAGTGCGTCGCCGCGATTGCCTAATTCCCATTGTTATTCACAAAGGGATGCGGCTGATTCACCTCCTAACGGCAGCCACTGTCTATCGAATCGGCCACGCTTATTATTCTGGCCAATGCATTGGAAAATTAAATTATGGCCTGCGTTATGCAATCATTAATGATATAATGCGCTTAAATATTTACAATAACAGCTTAACTGTTGTGGCGACAGTTGTCGACGTGTTTGCTTATGGCCTGGCTAAATCAGCATTAAAGGCGGTGACCTTTGTTGGAGTCTAGCGGAAATAAATTAATTGCTTAATTTTCTATTTTCGGGTGCATTGTTTGCTTTTGTTTAAACTAAAAAGACAAGAGAAAAACAAAAGTGACAAAAATAAATTAACAATAACAAGCGAGTTCGTTGCCTAAGTCTTTTGTATTGGCGCTTGCATTTCATATCAAAGAAATTAGTAAGTCATAATATTTTTATATTAATTAAATGTTAAATAAAGCCATCAAAATATACATAAATATAAAACAGCTAAATTTTTAAGAAAGCTTGAAAGTTGATTGTGAAACAGTTAAGATTATTTATTTTTCTCGCTTGTGCACGATTGTGCACGATATTATAATTACAAATATTCAACTTTATAGAAATATCAACAATTGATGTATCCTACGCTCAATTAGCTAAATAACTATGTGCCCAATTTTGTACACCAACTTAAGTTGTGCCAGAAACACGTTAAGTACTCTCTTATTTCAACAATCAGCGCAATTTTCGATGATGAAATGGCGCAAAACTGGCTAAAAATAAACGGGGGAAAAAAGAAGCAGAAAAATGTCGAATGAAAATCCGCCACCATTTGCCAAAACGCGAATGTGGGTAACACAGAAATGCCCAAAAACAAATATATAACTCGAGAAATAACGAACTTGTTAAAATTAGCTTTGTCGATTGGACCTGCCTCGTAAAAAAACAATCATCTGCTGCTCCATGAACTTTCATTTATGTGTGTGCTGGCGGATTTGCCACTCGCAAATTCAGGCGCCTTGGCTGCCCAAGCGATGACAGCATTCGAAAGACCAAAGAAGACCATGGGACACACCCGGCTAATCGAAAGAAATCGAAAGTTCCGGCTCTGCCAGCGACTTGGTTTCGATTTCATTAAAGCCATTGGGCACATGCATTGTTATTATTGTTATTATTGTTGTTGTTGCTGCTGTTGTTGTTGCTGTTTTTGTTATTGTAGTTGTCGCACGCCGGATCCGGTGTGATTCACACGCAGTTACTTTGATGACGCTCCTCCCGCAGCCCAGCGCCTACCTGCTCAGCATTTATTGTGCTAGACGCAGTTTAAAGCTTTTATCATCAGTTACGCTGACGTAAAAAGCCAAAGCCAAAACTGAATTCGACTCGAAATTGGGTCAGGGACGTGCTCGGCATGCTAATCAAATTATGTTTACATTTTTATATGACGCACCGCCAAATTGAAATTGAGAAATGCTGCAAGTAAATGCGGGCTCTTTCTAAAGAAGGTTTGCTGAAGGTTAAGCCAGTAACCCAAAAAAATGCTAAAGATATGCGTGCACTCAGAGAAAAAGCCTAGAATTCTGTGTTCAAATAAATTAAAAACGCTGCCAAATCAAAACTGCTTAAAAGTCAATCCTTTTATTTAAGGAATTATCCCTGAAGGAAGGTAATTTTCCATGAGTTTGAGTTTATCTAAGGTGTGACAATTAAAAAGTTATCTTATATGTTAGATATAAATAAGTTAGGAAAACGTTTATCATTATGAGGTTGAGAAAGCGCGATAAGCTTAAAATATATTTTCCTAAAAATATATTGATATAAATATTCTTTTGCAAAAAATAGCAATTTATAGATGTTTATCTTTATCTAAAGAGCCATCCATAATCACAGCAAAATCATATTCACTCCATTTCTGCTACCACATTGATAAATGATCAACAAATGATCAAAATCTATGCAAAGCATTTATAAGCGATCGCATTTTTCACACAATTTTTCTCTAGCGGCATTCATTGGAAATGGGGGAAAATCGCTGGCTATCAAAAGCAACAACAAAAAATTGATATCTCTCAGATACTTGCACCGCTAGCAACTCCAGATTCATTCAGTTTCAGTTGGAGTGTTTTGTTTCGTTTGAAAGAAAGAAAAACAGAAACCAGTTATATGACAGCGTTTTGCACAATTTGCTGGCCTTTTCTTTATGGCGGTGCAGTTACGAGTATAACGGTGCGTGGCTTAAGCTCTTATTGTTTATTAACAAAAATAATGTGACCGGGGCCGATCCCCACAAATGATGTCGATGTCAATCATTATGCAAGTCCGCTCCGAACTTCGGTCAACGCGCCCATTGGAATCGCTTTTCGCTGTTTGCTGTGCGCGCTCTCAACTCGCGACTTCACTTTCCATTTCTTTTGTCCGCGTCTCTGGGCCACCATTTTTTCTGTCTTTCTTTATCGTTGCTGTTTTTGTTTTTCTGTCGTCGGCCCTTAATTGCACACTGCATACGAGTACATATATGATTATGCATATAGACGGTGAACCTTGATCACCGTTGGGATCAGATGCAAAGCCGCAGGCTTGGGCAAGAGACTGGGGTCCACTTTGCAACTGGGCATAATTATTGCATATATGGATTAAGTGAAGTGTATAATGTGCAGGTTGTATATTAACCCTTTTCATTGTACTTATCAAATAGCAACTACTTTAAGATCTATGGGTAAATTTCTTTAGATATCACGTTAATATTTTTAAGATAATATCCTTGGGGTGTAAATGGCTGCATAATACTCAACCGTTCAAAATAAATTAACAGCTTAAAAAAATTGAAAACGGTCTTAATTATTATTGTCATTTTGAAAAAATATCATTTCGATATTGATGTTTGCACTATTAAAGAATATTTGCATATTGGATAAGCGATTACTGATCCATTAACATTAGGGGCTATTTTGTTGAGTTTACAAAGACATTCGATTTACTACTAAAATTATAGGGAGTGCAATGTGCTGTGCTGAAAAAATTACCAGCAATTGTTTGCCCAGCAACTACTGCTGAAGACCACAGTCTGTGCGATAAGCTTCGGAGCTTTACTGATTCATTAGAGAATTTTCAAGTTGTATAATTAAAGTATAAGTAGGGTCGTTTGACTTTAGATTCTGCTATATAATATTTTTTAGCTACACAAATTGTCAAGACGTAGTACACCTCGTTTGGTCCACTTTATAAGTACAGGGTATACAAACAAATGAAATGAATAATTGGTTATAGTTCATAATTTCACCACGTTTAATGTTCTTACATTTATTCGGGTTATCAGTCAGGTTCGCGATAACCCTTTGCAAAAATAATAATATAAAACGGTGCGAACTCAGTTTGCTAAACAGTGTTTGTTAAACAATCTGAGAGGTAAAATGGCTTGTTCCACTAGTCAAATTCTGCTTCTTGCGATAGCAGGCGCCGTTCTCATCAGCGGCAGCCAAAGCGCCAACATACTGGGCGTATTTACGAGCCTGAGTCCGTCGCATTTAATTTTGCAGATGTCCATGGTGAAGGTGCTGGCGGAGAACGGGCATAATGTGACTGTGGTCACAATGCTTAAGCCGCCGGTCACCCACAAGGACATCAACGTGGTGCAAGTGTCCCTCTCCGAGGAAGAACAAGGTATGATGAGCGCGACAATTGGCAAAATGGTGGCCAATGATAACACCAATATGATGGTG
This sequence comes from Drosophila nigromelanica, assembly GCA_004149465.1. Taxonomy (NCBI): domain Eukaryota; kingdom Metazoa; phylum Arthropoda; class Insecta; order Diptera; family Drosophilidae; genus Drosophila; species Drosophila nigromelanica. The sequence goes on from SCDS01000407.1 coordinate 42,285, forward strand.
TCCATGTTTCGAACGATCGGACAAATGCAATTCATGTTCGATAAGATGAGAGATGTTATGACGGACCAGCGCGTGAAGAACTTGTACGAGAACAAGGACAATAAATTCGATCTGGCTGTGATTGGGTATTTTATGAACAGCTTTCAGATTGGCATCGCACACAAGCTGAAGGTGCCTGTGGTAATCGCAGCCACAATGCCACCGAATGCTTTATTTAACAGTATGTTGGGCAATCCCGACCTGGTATCACAAGTGCCCTCAATCGGTGTCTCCGTTGAAAAAGGTCAGCCAATGAACTTCGCACAACGAATCAAAAACTATATAACAACACTAGCCATGGATGTGTTCATATGGATTATGGACAACAAGAACGGGAACATATACAAGTGAGTAAAAGCCCACCCATAAATAAATGGTTTGAGTTCTATACTTATAATCGTATAATTACAGCGAAATCTATGGCGACGATCCCAACATGCCAGCTTATAAAGATCTCAACAAGAACGTTTCCCTCGTATTCTTCAGTTCACATGCACCCAGCGAGGGGCCAATCAGAGCCAATGTACCGGCAGTAATTGAGGTGGGCGGCATACAAATTAAGGATAAGCCCGAACCTTTGCCCAAACAAATCGCTGATTTCTTAAGCAATGCCACAGACGGCGCTATTCTCCTGTGCCTGGGCTCCAATGTAAAGGGAGCTCACTTAAAGCCGGACACGGTTCGAAAGATGTTCAATGTCCTGTCCAAACTAAAACAGAGAGTTATTTGGAAATGGGAGGACTTGGATAAGACGCCTGGCAAATCGGATAATATACTCTATGCCAAGTGGCTGCCACAGGACGATATCCTAGCGCAGCCCGAAATTAAACTCTTCATAACTCATGCCGGCAAGGGCGGCATTACGGAGGCCCAGTACCATGGAAAGCCCATGTTGGCGCTTCCCGTGTTCGGTGACCAGCCCGGCAATGCTCAGAAGATGGTCAAAGATGGCTTTGGACTCAGTTTGAGTTTAGCAACACTGGAGGAGCAGCCATTCCATGAGACCATTCTGGCGGTCTTGAACAATCCCCAGTACTCACAGAAAGTAAAGGCTTTCTCCACTCTCTACCGCGATCGACCATTGTCAGCACAGAAGACCTTGCTCTATTGGACAGAGTATGTACTGCGCTATAACGGTGCACCGCACTTGCAGAGTCCGCTGGTGCACATGAATTACATATCTGCCAATAATTTGGATGTTTATGCGCTGTTATTAGCCATCTTGGTTGTATTTGTGTATGTGAGCAAAGTGGTTTTGAGTCGATTATGCAGAAAGTTGCGAGGCAAAGTGCAGAAAACGCCGAAAACAAAAACTTCTTAAACGTAAAACAAATGTATTTTTTTTATTTTTATTTTCTTTTTTGTAATTTCATTATGAGTTAGTTATTTCAAAATTCTAAGTTATTCTGTGCCTTGTTGTGACTTATCGTTCTGAAATGATAAGTTAATTTATATTCTTAGAGGTATGTGTGTTATCTACCATAGCATTATTCTTGTCTGACTGATTAAAGTACTTGCCTGATTAGGAGAGATAACGTATATAAATTTGTACTAATATATCGGTCATTACGGGAAATATCTTATCAATGACCTTGCGGGGGGAGTTATGTGTTTAAAATTAGAAACATATAAGTTTAACTAAAGAATATTGTTAAATTAAAAATAGTTTTTAAAATTAATGTAAAAATATATATTTTTCTTATTATAAATTTTGTATTGTATAATCTATATAATAAATAACTTGTTTTTATTTTTTATAAATTATTACAAATTTTCCCTTATATGTCTGTATATTTATATTTACGAATATACATATATGTATATATATGTTTTTCCTTTTTTATTTTGCCAATTACGCTTTTGATCTCCGCCTTTTACTCACTATGCGAGGTTATTATAATCGATTTCTCGCTCTTGAGATTTATTAGAAATGTGTGTTTTTCTCTTTTTTTGGCTGCTGTGCCCTTTTTGCCATTTTTGTCTAGTGCTGAATAAAAATGCGGCTTAATTATTGTTTTATGCATATGAAGGGGTGTGTGTTTAAGTGGTGTGTGTGTGTGTGTGTGTGTGTGTGTGTGTGTGTGTGTGTGAGTGTGGTCGTTGCCTGTGCCTGAGTCATGCGCCATATATCACTTTCACTCGCAAAATCGTCAATGCTAAAAACGACAACAGGCAACGGGCAAAAATCTCAATCAGGCACCACAAAAATGGCAGACAACCGAAACAGAAACTGAAACCGAAAGACGGCAAGAGGCGTGTCTGCGTGTCCAAGGAACAACAACATGACAGATTGCAGGAACTCTATTCAACCTCCCACTTGAATGCACTCTAACATCAGTTGCAACGTGTTGCTGTTGCAGCTGTTGCAAGCATTAAAGCCTGCAACTTTGAAAAGCCTTTTCATGTCGTTGTCGGGCTTAAAGTTGCGTAAGCTCTTAACTGTTGCCAAAAAAGAAATAAATGTATATTAAACAAACAAATAGTGTTTTCTAAAGCCCTATGAAATCCGGCATCCATCACGCTTTGTTTGTCTGTTGGATTGAATTCCAATTTCCAAGGGGCCAAGACAAATAGCCAAAGCGAATACTATTTATCTAACTCATTTTGAAAGACTTTTTTGAAATGATATTATTGTGTATCTTTCAGTTTAGTCACAAGATTTTCACTTTCATTCGCTGACAAAATAAGCAAAGATATTTACACACACGCACACACACGCACACACACACACACAGAGATCCATGCGTATGCAAATTAGCTCAGCAGCATCGAAGACGGCGACAACAAGGCGCAGAAATACCGTAAGTGGCCAACAGCAAAATCTCTGCTACAGATATGAGAAAAGATGACCGCTACCAATACTATACCTATACTATACCGACAAGCAGTTTCGGCTAACAACCAAACTACCAACATACGCGCGCCGACAACAGTTAACAGTTTTTGTGTTTTTTTTTTTCTTTTTGGCAAATGAAAGAGAAATTGTGCGGCCGGCCGACAAAAATTTTATATGCTAATTGGTGCGCACACTAGAGTCTTTAGTTAGGAGAAAAAACCAACTCCGAAATGATATGATGGCTGCGTCAAGAAGTCTGTTAATAATATATCAAGTGCTGTTTGGGGGAGTTGCAGCTGCTAATGGACGTCATAGAAAACGGTACATTATATATACACATTATAAAAACTGATAATGAATATAAGCTCAGTCTGAAACAGTCGTTACTTAAGTTATTCACTCATAAAATATCTTCTTTTTGTACACAGTTCACAGCAAAAATGAGTCTATAGGTTTCTCCCAATGTCTATCTATATAAACACTATTTTTATCATTATTATTATTTTTTTTTTATTATTATTTGTTTATGTATTTTAGTTTTTTTTTCTTTTTGTTTTTGTGTGTTATGCAGAAAGAGCATAGGAGGCAAAATTAAAAAATTTGGTTTTAAAACTACTTATGGGATTTTCTAAAAATAATTTTTTAGAATATATGTATATATATATTTAAACTCTTAAAATTGTAAATTCTACTAATTTAATCTTAAATTACATATATGTACATTTAACTAAAACCATTTTAAGCATACATTAAGAGCATTTAAATTTCGACTAACTTAAGCTTCTTTTTTTAACAACTTATACTAGCTTTATTTATAGAAATCTATTATGAATTTAGCTAGAAGAAACCAAATTAACAATATGCGCAAAAGGTGAACGCTGTCGCTTTCTATGTATCCATCTTTCTAAGGTTTTTGTGTAGGATTCGCATATTTAGTTTATGGCCGGCAAATGTTGCGCAACTAAGTTGAACGCTTGCCGATGCATTAATCAAGCTGCCACGATTATGCGGCTCAGAATACGGCACTGGGGGCACAAAGTGAAATGCTGATGGAATTTGACACCTAGATAAACGATTTGGTTTCGGTTTCGGTTTTTGGTTTTGGCTTTTGCTTTCGTTATTAATTAAATATTCGACCTGGAAACGGCTTGTGTCGAAGGTGCGTAAAGTCAGTGCTTGGCTGCAGCTTTAATTAAATTTTAATGCCGTTTATGCCCAAAATGGATAAATATCGGCTGGGGTCTGGGTGCTCGTTGAGCTCCGGCTGTCATTAGGGTACGACGGTGGCAGCGTTCCGGGTTACTTAATGACCCTTGGCCAAAACTTTTAGCTGTAAACTGTGAAAGAGAAATGACACGAGATGCGGAGAAAGCATCGACAGACAAAATCAAACCAACTGCAACAATTCGCTACCTTAACAACAGCAACAACAACAACAACAACAACGGACAACAAGCAGAACAGGTGAAATATTTACAGATATGGGATTGTGTGTGTATGTTGATATGTAAATGCGTTTTGGTGTTTGTGTTCGATTGTGTTATTTTAGCCTCATGTAGTTGTTAATGGCCAAAATTAAACGCCCGCTGACAGCCAACTGAATTGGCAATAATCATCTACCAAATTATTCACGGTATTCAGGCTTAATGGTTGTGCATTTGAAAATGTTAATTAAACTTGAAAGATTTTGAATAATTGTTAATTTTGCATTAAACGGTTTCTAACCGGTTTAGCTATTTGAAGAAAAAAAGGTTTTCAAATATGCTCAACATCGAAATGTTGCGTTCAGTGTGGCGCAATTAGCAAAGTCACAAACCAAAATGTATGCTCAGTCTGATCACATATTTGCACTAGTGCTGCCACCTCGCTGTAAGAGCATTTCTGGTAAGAGCTGCCAACTTGTCTTAGACGTATCAGCTGTTGCTCTTCGCGCCAAATTGAGCTGCAGAGTTTATAGCTGTGTGCGTGTTCAACTGCGATTGTTTTATTGTCAATTTAAAAAAAGTGACCCAGAAATATGAGCGAAACAGTTGCAGAAACTGCAACAGCTGCAGAAAATGGCGAGAAAGAAGACGACATCATGGACAAGCTGCAAATCGACGAAGAAGACGAAAATAACGTTTCTGCCGAAGATATTTTAGGTGGCAAAACTTTGCTAATGTCGGACAGTGAAGATGAGGAGACGCCTGCGCCAACAGGTAAACAAATATCGCCCATAACCACAAACCAAAGTCTGTTGGAGAGCGTCGAGAAGTCGGAGGAGAATGAGGCGAACGCCTCGAATAACGACGAGGTGGAGGAGAACATAGTTCGAAGACCCAAAAAGAAGATATCCGCGATTATTGACTCCGACAGCGAGGAGGAGCAAGGCGTGGCGGAAGGGGAATCTATTGCAGCAGCAAAGATCAACAATGAAGAAGAAGACAATAGTGTAAATTCAAAGCCTCAGCCCAAGAAAAAGATTTCGGCAATTATCGACACAGATAGCGAGGAGGAGCCACAAGTGCAGGCGAATGAAGAACGCAGCACGTCTCCGAAAGAAAAGAAGAAGAGCAAGAAACTGTCCAAGAAAAGGAAACAGAGATTGGACAGCGATGATGAGAACAGCGCCAAGTCTAGCGATGAAGATGAAAGTGTTGCAGAAACAAAAAACAAACTCGAAGGCATCGTCGATTCAGAATCCGAGTCGGAGCGCAGTAATGCCGACGAACCTATGGAGCAGCAGGAGACAGCTGAGCCCTCCACAGATAAGCCCCACAAATCCAAGCCCATGCGGGTAAGTAAAGAATTGCTTTTGCAAAATATTTGGCCATTTAAGCGTTTATTTATTTGCAGGCCTCCGCCAAGAAAGCGCTGGACGAGATGCAGGCCATACAAAGCGAGCAGCAACGGCTGCATCGCGAAGCACAAATCACTGTTCCATACCACCAGCCCAAGCCGCGTACGCTGAAGGAGTTCCTAAGCCGACGCACCATCAACAAGCCACTGGCGGTGGCTTTGGCCGGTGGAAGTCCTATGCCCAGCAAAAAAGAGCCAAGAAGATCGATAGGTCTTCGTATGACCAGCGAGGAACTGCAGGCATATGCGTAAGTACAAAAGTTTCCGACTGGCAAACAAGAAGTTAAATCACATTTTGTTAATACAGCAAACTTATGGAGGAACGCGCCAAGGAGGCCACCGAGTTCTTTAAGTCCGAATCAGAGCACGAAGACGGCGACGAAGAGAATGAGTCAACAAAAGACAATCCAGATGAGTTGGATACGGCAACAGATGGCGTGGAACAACCAAGTCAGCCAACAGAGATGGCGACTGAAGTTGATTACTCTTTAGCGCTTCCAGAGTCTGAACCAACGGCTTCCGTAGCGATTGAGAGCGCTCCAGCATCCACTGAACTCGAAGCAGAGATTGAGCCCATGTCAGAGACGAACTCTCCCACTAAAACAATTCTAGTAACTGAAGTTGTGGAGCTGCCCAAACTGGATTTAAGCACTCTGAACATAACGCCACCTTCTAAGCCGTCTACGCCACGCATTAGCGAGGCAATTCGACGCCTGAAGGACGAAAAGAGCAGCGATGTGAGTCCCTCACTGAAGGGAGATGCCAACATGGTCATTGACTTGGAAACCGGCGACATGTTTGCCAAGAAACCAACCGGCGTCGACGATTTGCTGCAGCGTTTGATGAAGACACGTGAGGCGAAGAAGCACAAGACTACGGAGACTGTCAAGTAAGTAGGGAATCATCATCCAGTTCGTTATATAAAGCTTAATCCTTTACAGCATTTTATCCACTGCACATGGGAAACTGGAGCTATCCAAGGTCAGCATACATCTGCACGAGGAGGAGCCCGTCAACAAGGAACAGAAACCAGGCGCCGCCTACCAAAAAATGCAGGAACACCTCAAAACGTTGATAACCAAAAAGCGAATGGAGGACATGCGCAAGAAGCAAGCTGAAGAGATGGAAGAGGCAAGTGATGAAGCAGATGAAAATGAGGAAATGGATGTGGATGAGGAATATGAGCCGGATGAAAAGCCATGCAAAAGCCAACTGATTATTAATGATGATGAGGAAATCGTTGAAGAGCAGATTGAAAAAGACGGGGATGAGGATGAAGAAGCAGAGGCTGATGCGGAGGCAGATGAAGCTGGAACAGAAGCAGAGGCGGAAGCGGAACTAGTAGACATGGAAGCAACAAGCGCTAGTGACAGCGACAGCGAACAGGAAAGTGAGCCAGAAGAGGATAAACAGACAGGCAAGCGAAAAAATCGTATTATACGCGCATTCCAGGACGACAACTCGGACGAGGATGACGTCGATTTGTTGCAGACGCCCAAGCCAAGCAGTGTAGTGCCGATTACAGCTACCCAACTGCAATTATCCGCTCACAAACTGTTTGACACAGAGATCCAGCGCACAGCCAGCGATGAAGAGAATGAACTGCTGGGCTTATGCTCTGGGAGATTTACCCAGTCCGAAATGTCATCAGCAGCACCAACGGTTGATGCACTTATCAGTCAAATTCCCATAACACAAGCAACACCAAGCAGCCAAGCACCCGAAGAACTGGAGGCGTTGTGTTCAGGCACCTTTGAAACGCAGCCGACATCGTTACCAGCACCGGAAACCAATAAAATATTGTCCAGCGATGAGGAGCCTGCAGAACAATTGGAGGAAGCGAAACCGCGACAGAAGAAGTTAACCAAGAAGAGGCAAAAGAAGAAGGCCAAATTGGGTTTCTCTGACGACGAAGAAAGCGATGAAGATGCCGCTGACAATATGGATGAGGAGCAAGTGGACAGCGACTTGGAAGAGCCAGCAATAGAAGTGCCCGAAACCTTTGTTGACTATGACTCCGAGGAGAACGAAGTTGTCGTTGAAATGACAAAAAAAGATCGCAAATTGCGTGCAGCCAACTTTGTAGAGAAAGAAGCTGAATTATCTGAATCCGAATGGGGCTCAGCCGATGAGGATGAAAAGAATATGGACAGATATGACATTGAGTTGGGTGACGAGGATCAGTTCGATCGCGAGAAGTTGCGTCACGAACTGGGACAGATTCATGCGTAAGTTGGCACATTTGTGCATTGGTTGACTTTCAGTTTTTAATTTTAATCAACCATAGCCGCAAAATGATGGACCAGGACATACGAGAGGTGCGAAAAATTCAGGAGATGCTCTTTGAGGATGAAGAAGGCGCCGTGCGACAGCGCCAGTTTCGGTGGAAAAATGCCGAAAATGGATTGGGCTTTAGCTTGGACGATCCCCGCAATGAGAACGGCGATGGCGATGCCAACGAAGGCAGCGGCGACGAGGAGAACGAGCATCTGTGGCGCAAGATTCGCTACGAGCGAGAACAGCTGCTGCTTGAGAAGGGACTTAAGGGGGTAAATTATAAGCCTAACTCCAAATGGGATTATTTTATAAACAAATTGTGCTTACAGGAAGCAACGGGTTCTGCTTCCCCACTGTCACCAGTTGTGGTAAACAGCACTGTGCGCAAGCTGACCATTATTACGGCTAAGAAAACAACTGTGGAGGCGAAGAAGAGTTCACCGTTTCTGATCTCAAAAGGTGTAAGCTCCACGCAGCAACAGCAGCGAGCGGTGCGTGGTTCATTCCTGGTGCGTGACAAGGACACGCTTAGCAAACTGGCGGGCCTGACCAAGGGCGATGTGGACGGAGCAGCGGGCACTGTTTCCGTAAAGACGGCCAAGGCCAAGAACTTTGTGTTTGCCACGCTGACCGAAGAGGAACACGAGGTATGTGACAAAGTCGCTTCTACTTCTCCATACTATCTTCTAATATTCCTCACGTCTTCGTCTTGCAGAACCAAAAACGCAAAGCGGCTGATTTGCTTAACAGCAGCAGTGAGACGGGCATTAATTTTATGAAAAAGCCACGCCTGGAGCCGCGTCGGGAAAAGTGCCTTATCGATCAGTTGCTTTAGTGTAGCGTAACAAATTTTATTTAGCTGTAATTAACAATAATTAATAATAAACTGTAAGTTAAAAATAATTGTTTTTAAATATTGCGGTTTTCCGTTTACAACACTGCAATACGGCAGCACACCTACCCCTGCAGCTGATTTACAACACTGCGCCGCTCTCCTAGAAAAATAAAAAAAGAGAAAACAAATACATTCTGTTGAAACGCTAGTATTGTTTAATGCAAATATTTTGTCATTACTCATTGAATGAACAAACGCAAACGCAATTACCGTGCGGGGCAGCTGGCGAACTAACGTAAGTGTCACCAACGTCGAATATCACGACAAAGTTCACGCTGGAGCTGCGCTAATCTAATCTGGCCTGGCGTCTATCGTGTAAATCGTCGTTTCAATTTACACTTAGCCGGCGTGCGGTCCGCACCAATCAGTCCGTAGCTGTCCAAAGACGCCGCTGGACGTGTGCCGCTGCCCAAATCTGAACGCATCAATTAATTAATCGCAACAAAATGGTGGCACAGTCGAAACTTGGCCAAGTGTTTAGCTATCAAAACTGGGTGCATGCCGTCTCCGGCGCAGCCGTAAGTAATATCCCAATTGGGGATCAAAGTACAAAATTCTTAAATGTAAAATGCAATTTCTCACAGGGCGGCTGCATAGCCATGAGCACTTTCTACCCGTTGGACACGGTGCGCTCCCGCTTGCAATGTAAGTGGATGGGTTCCCTGCTTGTGTCTAATCTTTAATTGGTTTGATAAGCCCACGTGGACGTAGATAAACATTGAGCGCTGAGTTCAAACTCCAATGCAATTTAATTTGATATTATTTTGATAATCCACTTATTGGTTTTTCTGTTTGCAGTGGAGGAGAGCGGCGAGGTGCGCAGTACAAAGCAGGTAATCAAGGAGATTGTGCTAAATGAGGGCGTCCAGGCGCTCTACCGCGGACTTGGACCAGTACTGCAGAGTCTGTGTATATCGAATTTCGTCTACTTTTACACATTCCACGCCCTCAAAATGGTCACCTCGAATGGGTCGCGCGGCCAACAGAGCGCCCTGAAGGATCTGCTCCTTGGCAGCATAGCGGGCATCATCAATGTATTTACGACAACCCCGTTTTGGGTGGTTAATACGCGTCTGCGCATGCGCAATGTGGCTGGCACATCCGATGAGGTCAACAAGCACTACAAGAGTCTGTTGCAGGGGCTCAGTTACGTGGCCAAAACGGAAGGTCTGACCGGCTTGTGGTCGGGCACTATACCGTCTCTAATGCTAGTATCGAATCCTGCGCTACAGTTCATGATGTACGAGCTGCTCAAGCGGAACATTCAAATATTCACAGGCGGCGAAATGGGCAGCATAAGTTTCTTTATAATTGGTGCCATTGCCAAGGCATTCGCCACAGTGCTGACCTATCCACTGCAGCTGGTGCAGACCAAGCAGCGTCATCGCACCAACGATATGGCAAACGGCCCGTCAACCTCCAAGCAGGCGGGCAAGCAGAAGACCCCCTCCATGCTGGAGCTAATGGTCAGCATACTGCAGCACCAGGGCATTGGTGGCCTATTCCGCGGCCTTGAGGCTAAAATATTGCAGACCGTGCTGACGGCAGCGCTGATGTTTATGGCCTACGAAAAGATAGCTGGACTTGTTAAACTGCTGCTAAAGCGCAACGCTTGAGAGGCTCTAATCTATTAATTAAAACACATCACACGGCGTTGGGTATAGAAACGGGAAAAGTTACGGACACATATGGATATGGATATGGTGCAGCACACACACACACACTCCAAAGTTAGCCATTAAGCGTGAATAAGGAATAAGAAAACAGGAAATTTTAAACAAAATTAATAGTAAATTTTATTAGTTTTCAACAGTGGCTACAGTCTCAGTGGATTTTGTTGAATTCTCGTCAGATTGTTGTGGCTGCGCCACAGTCTCCTTGTCAGCATCCTGCTCAGTTATTTCTTTTGACTTGGTATCGCCTTCGCCATTTGACTTCTGTACGGTGGGATTTACCAGCTCTGCTAAATTGTACTTCTTGCACTCCAGGTAGTTTTCAATGACGCTGAGCAGGCACCAACCTCTCAGCACCTCGACAATAATCGACTTCTTGGCGTTCTGCAGATCCACCTTGTTGCCAATGTTCTTGGAGTTGACTAGCTCGGCCAGTTCTTTGATTATGTGGTCCCGTTTGATTTGCTGATTGTAGCGATGATTGAATATGATGCCATATGTAGTGGCCTCCTTGAGGAAGTGTTTGTCAAACAGCGATCCGGCTGCATTGATGATGTCCGGCATGTTAGCCCGACACACCGCCTCAATGGGCACCAGGCGTAACACAAAGCGTGACATGGCCTTGCCAGTAGTGGATATGTCATCAACTATATGCTTGCCCAGTGCCACCGCGTCCTCCAGTTGCGTGCGTATGAACAGACAGTTGGTGGTGCCCGTGTCTACGTTTTGGAAGCGCGTTTTGCGTTGGCTGAACATCTCGCGGCACTTGGCAACAGCCGCGTCCAAGTCGTCGCTATCGGTGTCACCGCCATCCTTAGCGGCATCAGCTTCCGCTTCCGGCTTGCTCGCAGTTTCCTGGGCCTCCGGCCCATACAATTGGTCGGCATAGTGGTTCAGCAGATTGTAACATTCGCGCACGCATGCCTTTTCGTTCATGTTGCATGTGACCAAAAAGCCGCGTTGGCCTGCCTGCAGCACCTGTTTCTTACTCTGTTGGAAATACTTCTTTTTGTTGTGTTTAAATTTATTGTTAACCATTTTTGCTTTTTTATTGGCTGGTTCCATATCACATTCAACAAATAATTGGAATTATTCTTGTAGCCGGCGCGCAGTGCGACCAGATTGAAAGAGTCACAAAGCGCTAATTTTAAAAATACCAGCTAAACTTTGGTAAATACTGTATAGTTCCGCGTTGTGCAGCACTTATAAGTGATCAGATGATTCGCAACCGTTTCAAATTGTGGCAACGTAAAACTTTCTTGAACAGCCAATGGTTAAGACGCCTCTATTGGAGCTCACAAAATTATTGCCTCGTTTTGCGGACATAGAAGAGCTGCTGGAGAATGAGGTCGACGCGCGTTACATACTCAAACGCGCTGCAGATTACTTTGGAGAGGTGCTGGATAGCGCGGCAGAGGAGGAGATTTCTTATTTGATACGCGCTTTGGTGGACAAGTACTGGGAGCGCATACATAGTGGACACTTTAGCAGCGTGTCATTAACTATACGAAAGATTTATGCGCTGGGCTGCTACTTTAAGGTGATATGCACATTACATTATAAATAGTATAACAACTTTTAATATTAATAGATATTCTTTCTGCTGCTGGAAAGCACGAGCTTGGGACAGCGTGAACAATGTGGAGCTATTTTAGATGAAGCTCAGCTGCTGGGCTGCACAGATAATCTGTACGAGAAGTGCAATGAACTGAAAGCCGCGCTCATGAAGTACCTGGACGAAACTGCCACACAGAGCAACTCTGCTCCGTTGCCAACCTTAGCTCCTGAGAAGCGACGTCCCTCACGATGTGATATACCCCAACTGGATGCACCTAGCATAATGGAGTTCCGCACCAGCTGTTTTGAGGCGCTGCAGCCAACGCTGCTGCTCAACACGATCGAACACTGGCCCGCGTTAAGCAAATGGCGCGATTTGAATTATCTGCTCAAAGTAGCCGGCAATCGCACTGTGCCCATAGAAATTGGTTCCAATTACGCCAGCGATGAGTGGTCACAGCAGCTGGTCAAGCTGCGTGACTTTCTGTACAGGCAGTTTGGTCCGCCTGAAAGCCGCACAGATCGAGAAATAGAGTATTTGGCGCAACACGAGCTCTTTGCGCAGATACCAGCTCTGAAGGCGGACATCTGTGTGCCCGACTACTGCACCGTTTCCACAAGAAGCACAGCGGAAGTGGATATAAAAGCCTGGCTCGGACCCCGCCACACCATGTCGCCCATGCACAACGATCCCAAGCATAATTTGCTCTGCCAAGTATTTGGCTGCAAAAGCATCATATTGGCCTCTCCTTCGGATACAGAGAATCTCTATGCGCACGAGAGCGAGTTTCTGAATAACACCTCACAAATCGATGCAGCAAACCCGGACTTTGAGCGCTTTCCTCTGCTGAGGCGCGTGCGTTTCCTTGAGTTGCTGCTACAGCCCGGCGATTGTTTATATTTACCACCCAAGTGGTGGCATTATGTGCGCTCCGAAACACCCAGTTTTTCGGTTAGCTTTTGGTGGGAGTAGCTTTAGATAACATTCACGAAATTAAAATGTTAAGGTGCGTCAGAAATGACGTCATATTTGCTGGATTTTAATGATACGTGTTCCGTACAGAATGATTCATCGATAAACTCGCTTTCTGAGTATTAATAAGTTATAAAGTTATTTATTGATTAGCCAACGAATTTTTGGCTGCGGCAAACAAAGTTTAAAGTTTAAGAGTAAATACAGAAAATACAGCTTGAGAACTTGAGATTACAAACAGTTAAACGTTATCTAAACGTGTGTTATACACCTGCACTAAAAACTAAGCTTTTAATGACTGTGTGTGTGTGCTTTCTATGAGTGACATATCAATTTATAATCTTCAATAATCTTTAAATATTTCCATTTGATGCCTTTGCCCCCACCGCCATGTTTAAGTCTTATCGTTCCCTAAATGTTTATTTCACTCGCAGTTTGAGCTCCTCGCTTAGTCATCTTTCTCAGAGGTGCCGGCTGACTTAATTGTGATCTGCTTCTGCAGTTTGCTGTACTCCTCGGTGAGGCGGTCGTATTCGCGGTTAAGGCTCTCGGCCTGCGACTTGACTGCTTCCTTGTCCTTCTTCTCGCGATTCAAGTCGGCGGTCAGCTCCTGGACGCGTTCCCGCAGCTTGTTGAGCTATAAAACGAGTGTCAGCTTTGAATATTGGCCACGGAGGGTATTTGGGTGTGGATGTGTGTGAGATTTTTGGGGGAATGTGCTCGAAAGCTTAAGAGATTCTGGCGGTGAGTCCTTGCACACGTTTCCGCAGGCTTGACAACTGTTTAAAGAGTTTACGATAGTTTTACTTGAATTGTCTGTCTATGAGGTGGCCCAACACTTTCCATGCGGGTAGAACAACAAATCATACGTATTGCCTTGATTGTACAGCTGGTAGTAGGAAACGGTCTCAAGTGTTAGGTGTTTGCAAAGCCCTTTAAACATGCCTGGGCAGGACGGTGTGCAAAAACTCCAAATGCCAACTCATTTAACTAATATTTGGCGTTCGACTTACCTCATTCAGTGTGGTGTCCTCGGTGGCCTCCTTGGCCTTGTCGGTCTTGTCGTTCATCAGGGAGCGTGCCGCGGCTGTGGCACTCTGAGCCTGCTTCATGGAGGCCTCGCTCTGGGCCAGCAGATTGGCCTGTGCCGAAATCAGTGTGATCAACCGGCGGATGACCAGGACGAGGAATATCGAAAAGCCCGAAATGTAAAAGTTACGCTGAGCACGGAACAAACGCATGCTGTGCTGCATCTCCACGTTCAGATGCACCTCACCAGTGGTCTCATAGTTGGAATACTTGCGCATCTCGCGTATAGCCTCCAGCAGGAACAGCACCAGTACGCCCATAATCAGGAAGAAGTAGATATGCGCTTGCTGTGCAAGCATGGCCAAAAATTTGGATTTGAAGAAGCGGTTCCATCTGTACGGGCTGGCCACGGGCAGCACCAGCATCAAAACTACAGCAATTTCTGTGTACAGAAAACCTGCGATCAAAGTCCACACTAAACTCATTTTTGCTACTTTTTTCTATGCAAAATTTAAGGCTTGTTCGATTTTTTCTCGCGTATTCTCTGTGCGCTGAAAAGAATTCGTTTTTTCTAATTAGTATGAAATACACACGTCTAGTTAGGCTCTGTGGCTATTTATAAATGTGTACCGTGAATCGGCTTACTTTAAATAGCTATAGCAATCAAAATACAACTGCGAATGATGAAATATGCGTATTTTTATGCGGTCATTTGCGGCCACGTCAACTCACTGTCTAGTTTTTCGAAAAACGAGTTGGCAGCCCACCTGAATTTTGGCTTGTAAACAAAAGCGAACAGCTGACAGCCCTGGTTGCCAAGGAAAAACGAAATGTGCTTTTGCGCCATCGATCAAATTTAGTTTTAGTTGTTATTTCAATTTGTATTTGCCAGCTAGTAAAATGTCGTACGAGAATTGGTTGAACTATCTGCAATCCGCTGAAAAGAATTCAATGATCAGCGGCAAACTGCGCAAGGTGCTCTACAAATTCCCCGATGGCCGGCAAATGGCCGAGGAGTATAATATGGATACGGGCGTAGTGCAAAGACGTGCCTGGCGCAAATGCAAGCAGCTCATGGGCGAGCCAGAGTGGGAGATAGAGCTGGGCGAGGAGCCACGCCAGCTGAATTGGAGTGGCAATAAACCTCACGCATCCAGCGGCGGCGGAGATGCGGACAATATGGATGCCGGCGAATTTACACTGCGCGAGAGCAATACGGCGCCACTGCTGACCAAACGGGTGACCAAGAAGAACATCGAGTGGCGTATACGCAACCTGGCCTTTCCGATAAACGTGTACAGTGTACGCGCAGATGCCGAGCAGCGCGCAATTATCGTAAGCACAAGCAACAAGAAATACTATAAGGTTATTTCCGTACCAGATCTGGATCGTTGCGGCGTGCCGCCGGTCCAGGCAAACATAAGCACACATCATCAGTTCAACACACTGATCATCACCTACCAAAAGCCAGCCATACTGTGCGAGATGGAAGCCCAGGTGCTTTTGATGCTGAAGAATGTGGAGACGGAGACAGACGTGGATGATTTGCTGAAGGGTTTGCTGGCTAAATAAAACGTATAGCATATAAAGTACATAGAAACTAAAAGTGGTCTATTTATTATCACTATCTTAAGTTACTTCTGAAAACTTTCGGCCATGCCGATGTAGCTGGCCAACGACGGAGCCGACGAGCTGGTAAACATGGTGTAATCGAAGGATGGCAGCTCCAAAGGAGTCAGGGAAGGCATGTCATGCTCTGAACTACGTTCTAGCGTGGTGCGGCATTGGAATTCTTGACTTTCCGCTTGTGGATCGCTTTGAATCGTAGTCTCAACCTTGAGCTCAACCAACGCAGGCGTTGTTTTCCGCTCTATGGTCGAGGTGAACTTGGCATCAAAGTCCTGTACGGTCTTGTCGATGGCCTTGGCAACGGATTGGGCTGAACCCACGCCATGCTCCGGTCGCAGGGGCAGCATGGGACTTGTCTCTTTGAGCTGCACAAAGTCCTTCATCTTGGTGAGTCCATGCTGGGTCTTGCGCATCTCGATCTGTCGAAGCTTGCGCTGAAAGTCAAGCGTTAGGGTGTCTAGCACTTCCTTCGATTTAGCCAGCTGAACATTCTTATAGGCATCTTGCAGGTATATCAGAGAAGTCTCCAGCGCTTTTATTGCCTCTTCGTATCGATGGTGGCGAATGAAGCGCTCTGAGCGGCGTTCGTGGAAATGTGCCTGCAATTAATAACGCAGATAAGCAACATTTTATTAAACAAAATCGTTTATTTTGTTTTTTATTTACCAAATTCAGTGGTGCACAATCCATGTTTTTTTCTCTTTTGTTTTTATTTACCTGCGGCGCAGTGCGCAGTATGACACCTGCTTGGCAACTCTGCAGTACAACTGGTCTATCGATAATTCGACATTACCAATTATCGAAGTGAAAATCAAATTCAAACATTAACTTTTTATGTACCTATTTTTATTAAGTGGAAAGTTGTAAAAAAAAATATCACTTTACAGCGGCGTAGCATTGGCTTGTTTACCCTCAGTAAGCGCCCGCGAAGCATGCACAAAAACGGGCACATTTATTCCCTGAAAGTGTTACAAATGTAACGGAAATTAATATTTATTACAGTCTAAACATGTTATACGTACCTGCATTTTAGCGGATCTCACGAATGCTTTATTCGAGGTGACTGTAAATATTTTACGTTGCATACCAAAACTGAATATCTTTAGACTCCGCTCATTCACCTTAGCCGTAAAGCGTATGTTGGCGAACTCTTCCGGTATCGTCTCAACATCCGGATACACTGTAACGCGCTTCATCAATTCCTCAGCAAGTTCCCGCTCATTGGGTCCGCCCAGTACGGTTAGAATATTTTGAAATGCATCGTTGGCCAATTGACAACAGACCAGGCGTTTACCCTGAAATATTTTATCGAGTATGGGTTTAACTGGACACTCGCGCTCCTTTTCAGCTTGTTCGGTCAAAAGCGGTTCCTTAAACACAAAATTGCAGCCTCCATTCGAAAGGGCACTGACGTATGCCAGCAAGGTGGTTACATCTAAATTCAATTCATTTGACATGGTAGCATATTGATCGCCATCCAAATCGGGCTCTTCCAACGATGCTGTCTGCACGCCCATTTCCTTGAGCTCATCGTGCAAGGAGCTGTCTATTTTGTTGGAGAAGTAAAAGACTATCTGAAATAGAAACCCCAGTTGGATTAATTGCCAAATAAGTGGACTTTATATTCACCTTGGGGCGTTGAAACATACAGAAATGCAGCTCGCTGGCTTCCAAATAATCACTTGCCTGGTCTAGAACACTGCGTGCGCCAAAGCTGACACAGCCTTTTGCAGCATCTTCGATGGACTTGGAGTTGCGCGCAATTACCTTGATCCATTTTAGACCGTTATTGGCAACAATATCCACACGTAGAGGACTGTCGCGCGATTCGAGTGGAAAGACCGCATTTATATCCACAACGCCTTGTTGCAGCCGCAGCGTTTTTATAAGAAACTCATAATTGACAAAGTTGCTGCTAGTTATGTGATTCTCCTTTAATGTTTTGGTGCGCAAAACCTGTCCATATATTGGTATTATTAGTTATTTATAGATACTTCAATACGATTAATCAATCAGACCTTTTCCAAGAATTTAAGCTCTTGTTCGATTTTCCTTTGAACTTTTGAAACTCCGGGAATGTCTTCGAATTCGACCAATGACTTTTTGAGCTCTTCACCTAGCCGGATTTTATCGTTGGCTTCTGCATACAAACTGGCCTCCATCTCCATTGCCACCTGCTGAGCTTTAGTAGTAATTTTGTGTTGTATTTGATTTTAATATTATTGTCATCGGTCAGCTGCTCTGTCAGGGCTACACAACAGAGTATATCGATATCGTTATCGAACTTCTAGCAACTCTGCTGCGAGTACTGTCAAATGCCGCCCGCGTTTTCATCCATCCACTTTTTCTTCACCGGTCACGCCAAGCGGCAGCTCTGAAAATGACGCCGCTTCAGTAATGTGAAAAAAGATTTAATCCAAGCGCATCATTATTAAAATGTGTCAATTCATTAAATAAAATAGCAAAAGGTAATTATATTAGAGATAAGCTACTTGAATTTGTAAATATTTACATAAAATCTGCACGAAGTATCTCCAGAAAAGCAGAAATGTCTGTGCTTTGGTCGCATTTGAAGCGTGCAAAATTAAAAATACAAATGCTGCTTACTAGCATCGTTAGGCGACACGACTTTTCTTACTGTGGCCATGGTTTTTCAAAGCAGTACATTATTATTATATGCATGATTATTGCAAATATTTGATTTAAAATGATCGTGTCTAACCTCAAAATAAATAATTTTTCTGCAGGGCAATTGTGTTGGCTAAGAATAGCATAGCAGCATCAACATGTATTTGTATAATTTGACGCTCCAGAAAGGCACCGGGGTCACGCATGCCGTGCACGGCAACTTTTCTGGTGGCAAGCAGCAGGAGGTGCTGCTGTCACGTGGCAAGTCGCTGGAACTGCTGCGACCCGATCCGAACACCGGCAAAGTTCACACGCTGATGTCAACGGAAATATTTGGCTGCATTCGTGCGCTAATGGCTTTTCGTTTGACGGGCGGCACAAAAGGTTGGTTAATTTCTTTTTACATTTATATTTAATTCTCCGCACAAAACCCAATTGAGGCAATTATATTTGTGGTTGTCCCAGTTTGACCATTTTGAACGTGTCTAAGTGCGATAGTAATCAAACTTGGCGTCGCATTTGCCATGACCCCAATCACGTGGTATGGCGAACTGAAACTTCGAGTTACAAAAATTCTTAACCTCAAAAACCACACTATTACTATCCGCCTAAATATAATTAGTTTTACAATTTTCTCTCTTTAGATTACATTGTCATCGGCTCTGATTCTGGTCGCATTGTTATTCTTGAGTATATTCCCAGCAAGAATTCTCTGGAAAAGGTGCATCAGGAGACCTTTGGCAAGTCGGGATGTCGTCGCATTGTGCCGGGACAGTACTTTGCTATTGATCCCAAGGGCCGTGCGGTGATGATTGGTGCTGTTGAAAAGCAAAAGTTGGCCTACATCATGAATCGAGATACCCAGGCACGACTTACCATATCTTCACCACTTGAGGCACACAAATCAAACACTCTCACTTACCACATGGTGGGCGTGGATGTTGGCTTTGACAATCCCATGTTTGCATGTCTGGAAATCGACTATGAGGAAGCTGACTTGGATCCATCAGGTAAGATCATACCATCAGAATTTATACTATTTTTGCTAGGCGCTCTAATTCACAGTGACTGTGGCCAATGAACCATTGACACTGTTTGTACTGAGCGCTAGATAAATGTGACCACTGAACCATTGGTGCTGCTGTAATTGCCAAGCAGCACTTCACTGAATGGTGGCCCACATTCAATTCAAATCAAACTTGTGTTCGTTTTTCGTTTGAAATGTATTATTAAAAATTTTCCTCTTGTTCATTTGCAGGTGAAGCAGCTCAACGTACACAACAAACGCTGACATTTTACGAGCTCGACTTGGGCTTAAATCATGTGGTGCGCAAGTACTCTGAGCCACTGGAAGAGCATGCCAACTTTTTAGTTTCTGTGCCCGGCGGCAATGACGGACCCTCGGGTGTGCTCATTTGCTCGGAGAACTATTTGACATATAAGAATCTGGGCGATCAGCACGACATACGTTGTCCCATACCGCGTCGACGCAATGATCTGGATGATCCGGAGCGTGGCATGATATTTATATGCTCTGCAACACATCGCACCAAGAGCATGTACTTCTTTTTGCTACAAACCGAGCAGGGTGATATATTTAAGATCACCCTCGAGACAGATGACGATGTGGTGTCTGAGATCAAGCTCAAATACTTTGATACAGTACCGCCTGCAACGGCTATGTGTGTGTTGAAGACTGGCTTCCTGTTTGTGGCAAGCGAATTTGGCAACCAGTAAGTGAAAATAGAACCCTGTTTTGCTTAAACTTTGCTAACTTTCCGTTTTTCTATAGTTATCTGTACCAAATTGCACATCTGGGCGACGACGATGATGAGCCCGAATTCAGTTCTGCTATGCCACTTGAGGAGGGTGAAACTTTCTTTTTCGCTCCACGTGCATTAAAGAATCTCGTTTTGGTCGATGAGTTGCCCTCGTTTGCGCCCATTATCACCTCTCAGGTGGCTGATTTGGCAAATGAGGACACACCACAGTTGTATGTACTTTGTGGGCGTGGACCGCGCTCAACACTGCGTGTACTGCGTCATGGTCTGGAGGTATCCGAGATGGCCGTCTCAGAACTGCCCGGTAATCCAAATGCTGTGTGGACTGTTAAGAAACGCATTGATGGTGAGTCCAAAACAAGGCTTTCTTTTTATATTTGCTTTTAGTTATTAAGTTTAGTCCTTAAGTTTGCTAGCAATGAAATGTTTCTAATAATTCAACTGGTGCATTGATGATACAGAACACGATACCGCAATAAATAATGCTATATATAGATTGAACTAGGATTGTTGATTTCGATATTGTTTTCTATCGATCTTAAGATCCTAAAAACGTAAAAAGTTCTTGTTCTGAACGTTGTGTGGCAATCTAGTCTCAACAAAGCAAAACCTTTTATGAGCGTTCATTCCATTGGCCAACAAGTGAAACTTCCTTAAAATACCAACAATCCTAGTCTATATACCTATATGTAAGCACGATCCAAAAGCCACAAAGTTATCAACCACCAGTTCTCTCTTATTTCAGGCGCTTAAACACAGACGTCAACTGTTTGTTGAGTGTGACTATCGAACAGATATAAAAACAGAGTTACCCAATACACTCGTGTATAATACTTTTAATTTATATTTGTCTTTTGTGAAGCGATAGGTAAGGCAACATTACTGCAGCTCTTAAGTCAACAGATACTACACACACTGCTACAAACCTTTTTATGAACTATTTAAACTTAAGACTGACATTGAACATGATGCGATTACTTATCAACCGTGTTTCAGATGAATTTTCCATTGATTGTAACTTGATAAACTGATTATTCAATGTCGCCCAAATGCCATTAGAATTGTGTATTCTAAGAATATTTTTTTACTAATGACAAAAATTTCTGTATTGTGCTCCTACTTTTAGACGAGTTTGATGCCTATATCATCGTCTCATTCGTGAATGCCACGCTGGTTCTGAGCATTGGTGAAACCGTTGAAGAAGTGACGGACAGTGGCTTTCTGGGCACCACGCCAACATTGTGTTGTGCTGCTCTGGGCGATGATGCTTTGGTGCAGGTCTATCCAGATGGCATTCGTCATATACGCTCCGATAAGCGTGTGAACGAATGGAAGGCGCCCGGCAAGAAATCCATTACCAAATGCGCCGTCAATCAACGTCAGGTTGTTATTACGCTCTCCGGTCGCGAGTTGGTCTACTTTGAAATGGATCCGGTAAGCATTTCAATGGATTAAGTAATAGGAGAAGAAATCTATTTAGCTTTCTCCTCCTTTGCATTGCTCTGATGACAAAAACACGAAAAAGAACAATCATGTTGAGACACTTTGTGTCCTGCAGTGCTGAGCAATCATTAGACAATATTTTTTATAATTTCTCAACCCGTTTTGAGCTAATTACTAACGTGAAATTTCTCTTCCGCAGACCGGCGAGCTGAACGAGTATACGGAACGTTCTGAAATGCCTGCTGAGATCATGTGCATGGCTCTGGGCACAGTGCCTGAGGGCGAGCAGCGTTCCTGGTTCTTGGCTGTTGGCCTGGCTGACAACACTGTGCGCATACTCTCGCTGGATCCAAACAATTGTCTGTCGCCGTGCTCCATGCAGGCTCTACCCTCACCAGCCGAGTCCCTGTGTCTTGTCGAGATGGGACACACGGAGAGCACAACCAACGCTAGCGGTGCGGACGATGATGTGCCTGCACAGCGCAGCGGTGGCAGCAACAAAGGCACCATCTATTTAAACATTGGCTTGAGCAACGGTGTCTTGCTGCGCACTGTGCTGGATCCCGTGTCTGGGGATTTGGCGGATACGCGCACACGCTACTTGGGCTCGCGTCCAGTGAAGCTGTTTCGCATCAAGATGCAGGGCTCCGAAGCCGTGTTGGCTATGTCAAGTCGCACCTGGCTGTCGTATTACCATCAGAATCGTTTCCATTTGACTCCACTCTCGTACGAGACTCTCGAGTACGCCTCGGGCTTCTCCAGCGAGCAGTGCAGTGAGGGCATTGTGGCCATTTCCACGAATACGCTGCGTATTTTGGCATTGGAAAAACTGGGCGCCGTCTTCAATCAGGTGGCTTTTCCGCTGCAGTACACGCCGCGCGCCTTTGTTATACATCCGGATACGGGACGCATGCTAATTGCCGAGACGGATCACAATGCTTACACAGAGGACACTAAGAATGCGCGTAAGGAGCAAATGGCAGAGGAAATGCGCAGTGCTGCTGGAGACGAGGAGCGCGAACTAGCCAGAGAAATGGCCAATGCATTTATTAATGAGGTGCTGCCCGAGGATGTGTTCTCTGCACCCAAGGCGGGATTGGGTCTGTGGGCATCACAGATACGCTGTCTGGACGCCATGCACGGCCAGACGATGTTCAGTGTGCCGCTGTCACAGAACGAGGCCATCATGTCCATGGCGCTGCTTAAGTTCTCCATTGCGGCAGATGGTCGCTACTATTTGGCCGTGGGAATTGCAAAGGATTTGCAGCTGAATCCACGCATCTCGCAAGGCGGCTGCATCGACATCTATAAAATTGATCCAACCTGCTCAGCTCTGGAGTTTATGCATCGCACCGAAATTGATGAGATCCCTGGTGCCCTGTGTGGCTTTCAGGGCCGTTTGCTGGCTGGCTGTGGCCGCATGCTGCGCATCTATGATCTGGGCAAGAAGAAGATGCTGCGCAAGTGCGAGAACAAACACATTCCCTATCAGATTGTCAACATTCAAGCAATGGGTCATCGTGTCTATGTCTCGGACGTGCAGGAGTCGGTTTTCTTTATACGTTATCGTCGTGCCGAGAATCAGCTCATTATATTTGCCGATGACACGCATCCGCGTTGGGTGACGGCCACCACGCTGCTGGACTATGATACCATTGCCATTGCTGATAAGTTTGGCAATCTGAGCATTCAACGCCTGCCGCATTCGGTCACCGATGATGTTGACGAAGATCCCACCGGCACCAAGTCGCTCTGGGATCGTGGTCTGTTGTCGGGCGCCTCGCAGAAGTCGGAGAACATTTGCTCATTTCATGTGGGCGAGATTATCATGTCGCTGCAGAAAGCCACGCTCATTCCTGGTGGCTCCGAGGCGCTCATCTATTCCACATTGAGTGGCACAGTGGGCGCCTTTGTGCCGTTCACCAGTCGCGAAGACTACGACTTCTTCCAGCACCTGGAGATGCATATGCGCAATGAGAATCCGCCCCTTTGCGGTCGGGATCATCTGAGCTATCGCAGCTCCTACTATCCTGTGAAGAATGTCCTCGATGGCGATTTGTGCGAGCAGTATTTATCTATTGATGCAGGGAAGCAGAAGAGCATTGCCGGCGACATGTTCCGCACACCGAATCAAATCTGCAAGAAGCTGGAAGACATACGCACCCGATATGCGTTCTAAATAGGTGAGTGGGTTGGAATATGGTTATATGTGGGAGTTATTGTTCTCTGATGATATAGCAATTACCTTGGGACACCTATGAAATATGCCTTGATTAGTGTAAACTTTTTTATCACTGAATGAACTTTTATATACATTTCATATTTATATTATACAAATATTTATTGTTTCTTTAATTTTTATTTGCAGTTATATTGGATGCGAAAGGGCTTTATATATAATGCATTTATTTATAAGGTGAGTTTTCATTGAAATAAGAGGTTTACTTAAATTACTTTATGATGAGTTAAGTTTTTACCTTGGGACACCTATGAAATGCCTTGATTAGTGTAAATTTATTGCTTCTGACATTAAATGGAACTCAAATTGAGTTGACTTAAATTTAATATTATTTATTAAAATTTCGTTTTCTATTATTTGCAGTTCTTTTTACAAACCGTTTATTGCGGATCTCACGCTAGAGACATATGGAAAAATCTTAAAAAGGTAAATATTTTTATTAGTTTAAACATTAATATTTAGTGCATTACTATGATGTTTTTACATATGTTAGACTAATGAAATAATTTGATTGTAACTTAATTACTGAGTTCACTTTTAAAGTGTGTTATTGATTTTAAGATAATTTCACATATGCTAAAACCGATTTCTATGTTCTTTGCAGCCCTTGCGCTTTTGATCCTTTGGGGGTTACAGTCTTAAATATTTTACATACTAGGTAAATATTAATATGATTTCAACATTTATATTAACATGTGCTAATTTCATGTCTCCCTTATCTATTGCAGTTTAAATATGTAATTGGTAATGCTTAGTCGTAAATTGCACATTAATACACAACAACATAAACAACCACTAAATGACTGCCTATTTATATTAGAATTAATTGCTGCGCAAATTCAACATTTGTGCGGCTTATTTAATAGCCATACTCTGTAATTTAAGCCTCGTATTTAAACAATAATAAAGATAATATACACAAAGAACGCAAGGTGGCCTGTAATTTACTTGATCTTGTTAGCTGTTGCTGGCTTGTTCTTGGCCTTGTTTACGCGCTCCTCTTTACCGTTACGGCATGCATAGAATATCTGCCTAAACGTCTCGTTTTCTCTCTTCTCTGGTATTTGCGATAAAGAAACCAAATTGTTGTAATTTGTTATGTACGGAGTTATAAGCACAGTAGTTATGCAAATTACGTGCCTCCGACTCGAGACTCGGAACGGCCTGGTGGTGGTCGCTGCCTCAAACAGGCCATAAAACAAGCATCCGCAAAGTGTTCCACTTTGCAGACGCATAGATACGAGTGGGGGGCCAGCAGCGAGGGGAGGTAACATCTTCTAGCTGGCGCTGCGCCATCTGGTTAAACGATTTATTAACTTCATTTCTAGATCATTAGATCGCATAACACGGACATTCATCACTTGTTTGCTCTTTTTACTGCGCATTGCAAGATCGTGAGCAACACGCACGTCTACAAAACACAAACGAGTCTAGTCAAGGTGGCCCGACTAGAAGATACCGTGTACTCAGCTGCGTGGTCATAAATTTGTGCTGCTTTGGCAGGGTCCTTCCACTTTCCTTTTCTTAAATTATTTGTTAGAAAATTATTCATTTTTCCTAATTGCTACAGAACTGAACTGAACTGTTCCCGACTCTATCTATTATTGAATTTCTCTTAATTTTTTATTAAAATTCTAGACAATGAAGGGAGGTTTTGGGAATTTGATATATATATTGCTTATATTCTGTGATCGATTATATCAACAGAATATAAACTAATTATAACTATTTTAAATAAAGTTTTAAATTTATGTAGGTCATATCCTAGTTTATATTTTACTCAATCTAATTCTGCCTTTGCACAATAGCAATATACCTTTGTGTTTACCCAATTTTAATGTGTACAGGGTATAGCGAGACGGCATTTCTAGGCTGCATCTACGCATGCAATTCGCGCCACTTGCAGCTGCAGCCTGGCGATCGCGCCGCCGATAAGTACAATCAACGCTTGGCGCAAACACTTGCCACTTGCTGTTGTTGTTGTTGCTGTTGCTGTTGTTGGTTGCCGCCTGCCTTTGGCCTGCTGCACAGAGCCCTAACATGACACGCCCACTTTTTGTAGCGCCTGGAAGCTGTTGCCATTGCATTTGGAATGCGTTCAAGAGGCCTCGCTGCAGATGCCCGGCTGCAGATAAGGCAAACGCGGTGTCCGTCCGCCTCGAATGTCCTGCTTGGGCTTTGTTTCGACTTTATATCCGTTGCTGTTGTGGGGCGTCATTGCTATTATCAGCGCCCGGCGATCAACGATCTGAGCATCTGAATCGACAGTCCGCGCGGCCCTGCTGCAAGATGCTTATCAAAATGCCTCGCGTGATAAAAAGATTCGCATGAAACTCGCGCTCCACACTTGGAAATTGTCTTGGAAATGGGTGTTAACGCAGCAACTTTTCAGCTGTCCACTTGGCTTGCGTGTAAGAATTTTCTGCGAATTCGCTGAGATTTTAATCAGATAGATGTCTGGACGTGGACCTGGACCTGGACCTGGACTCAGCAGCTCAACTGGCAGCGGGGCCGACACTTTCGCTGTAAATTAAATGCTCATTTTCCGAACGCGGCCGGGGCACATTTTCCAGTCACGTCGTTTCACAGTTAGCAACTTTATTAAAACTAACGGCATGCCAAATAATTAAAACGCAGCAAAAGAAAATAAAATCGAGGAATTGCAAATTGCGGGCCATGTAATAAATAGAATCATCAGCCAGTCAGCCAGTCGGCCAGCCAGCTAGCGGAGTGCGGTCAGCCAGACAGTTAAAGTCAGGGTCTGGGGCTGTCTTATGATCATGATAATCATGCTGTTCATGATCATCAACGTGATCAGCAGCAGTTGTAGCAGTCTTGGCAGCATTATTTTAATTCACTTAGCAGCTTTGAACGTTGGTTTTTAGGCTTTGGCCAAGTCGGACAGCTGTGAGCCGGTTAGTCGCCGCCTGACAAACCAATTATAAAGCATGGCTTTTGATGTGCACGTGTCGGGGATAGTAAGAGGAAGAGCGTAACTAGCGTATGTGTAAGTGCGATTAGCCGTAAACTAATCGGAGATCTTAAGGTCGCTCTGCTGTTGAGTAACAATTTTAAATTGGAAACAAATGATCATTAAAAAAATGAAATTATATCAATTTTAAATTTTAAATCAGTTCAGTTAATTAGTGAAAATATTTATTAGAACATATAATATATATAAAAAAAATATAATATTAACTAAGTCAGAACTTCTGCTGTCTTTATCAAATGTCTGAAATTAATCTACAGTGATATATTTATATTTATATATGAAGGACTGACGTAAGTTTGGAAAATAATTTCTAATAATGTTGATTCAAGACAACTTTCAAAAAATACACGACTCCAATTTTTTAAATTCTGTGCTTATCATGGAGTGGAAAAGTTATATTTAAAATAAAATGAAATGGCCCGGGCAATGCCGGGCAATACCTGCAATAATAAAAATAGAAAAAAAGTTTGTTTTAAAATTTCGATTCAATACAAATTAAAAGATGAAATACGCAAAAAAAGATAATTATCGGGTCATATGTGTTGTCTATAATTAAATATCTCAGCAAGCAGCAAATTATTAAAGGATTATTAAGTGTTATTACAATGGAAAGTGAAGTCTTAGCCGAGCTCCAAACTTAACCTGCTGTTATAGCGGGCAGTGAGGATCCCCCTTGGATAAAGAAGAAGATATCGATTCGCTGTGCTTTGTTTGCACCACAAGCGGACCTCAATTGCTTGGCTGAGCCGCAATTGGTTCCACTCAGCTGTCTGGGCCGTGGACCGGCTGTAGGTTCGAGTCTGGCCAAGAAAAACTGTTTGCGAACGCATAATTGCTGACGGCCCGTAGAGAGAAAGAGCGAAGAATGACACTCACAAGCCTCATCCGATCCTCGGCTGTCAGCAATCTTTCGTGGCCAGTTAAACGTACTTATCTACCTTCTACTCTATATATATATATGTATATATGTATATGTATGTGTGCTCGCTTGCGTGGCTGTGCTTTGCGCTGGGCTGACCCCATTCAATGTCATTAACTCGGCCCAAGGTCTGTTTGTTTTGGCTTGGCCCCAGAGCTCGCAATTTTCGCATAATTGACTGAAAATTATGAAATGTTACGAGGGCTTTTGTGGCAACGACGTCGCAACGTCGCCCACTGAACTCATTTGAACCGCTCGAGCTTGTCAGCAGCTCTCGTCCGTGTCCAGCTGCTGCCAATTTCAGTCTCGGCTCCTCCCCGCCCCTCCCCTCCCCTCCTCCGATCCTCGACGACAAACTCAACCGTAAACGTTTCAGTCACTTAGTCAACAATCTGTTGCATCTAATTGTCTTTGCAACAAAAATTACTCAATTCCGTGATGCTGCTGCTGCTGCTGATGCTGATGCTGCGATACCAGATGCTCATCTGACTGCAGATTATCTCTCCCTCTCTCTCTCTATCTCGATCTCGATCTCTATCTCGTGATTCTCTTTCAACAGGTTTGACATAATTTTCACTTTAGTTTGTTTTGAAGAGCACAAATTTGCACGCAGCCGAGGACCGAGCAAATCATGGCGATGATGCGTTGAGTAACTCAATCGCCATCTCTCAGTTTCAATTTCAGTCTGGTGCCCATTCGGCATCTCCGTTTATAGCTGCGTCTTTGGAAACAGGCGCACTTCCGCAAGCAATTTGCTGCGGTTCTTGGGCGGCGGGCATAATGGAACATTTTAATGCTGAAACCGATGATTAAAATCAAAGTCATAAAAAACCAACAGTCAAAGAGTGCACGACTGGGTGATACCCTGTCAATACAAATGTATTAATAAAAACTCTATTAAATATTGAAAACAGCAAAGTGTGTAAGCTTTACTTAAATTCATGAAAATCGCATAGAAAGGCGATATTTTGTTTATATTTGGGAAAAAGAAAAACAAAGCGAAAGAGAGGGAAGGAGAATGGTTGTGACAAAAAATATTAATCCAAAATATTTTATATAAAATTTAGAAAGACGGAGACAGATAGTATAACTAATAGGGAGAGACCCATTCGAAAAGGGCACAGGGTATAACAAAGAGCCAGCACTGAGTTCGCCACTTGGAGATGTCGAGAACGCAGCCGCAGTTGGAGCCGCAATTGCAGTTGCAACTTGCCAGATAAATACGTTGATCAGTCGCACAGATCATCAACACGAACATGCGGCGGCGACGAGCAACGTGCAACGTGCAACAAGCAACCAGCAACGGAGACACGTCAGCAACGGGCCATAAAAACGGGAGCAGCATCCAACATAATTGAAAGCAATTTGCGGCTGACTGGGCCCAAGGAGTGAGGCTGGGATGCAGTTGGGGCAGGGAGTAGGGTCTGGTGTCTGCTGGGCGAGCGTCAGCATAAACATTACATTGATTGCCTGCCACACACACACTCGCACACACACACACATGCGCATAACCACACGTGTTGTTTGTCAATGCAATTGGCGCTTCTGCAGCCTCTGCCCGCCAAGTGAAGGGGGTTGCGTGAGCACGGAGCGGAAGTCGCTTAGTTCCGGCAAATGGCAGCCGTTGCCGTTGATCATCTGCACCTGAAGCACATTTGCTGCCTCGAACGGCTGTCAGCCCATTTGTTGTTACGCAATTGTGCAATGCCTTTGATTTGTTGTTGTTTCGCTGGCTCTTTTGCCACTCGACCGTAATTGCAAACAGCTGAGCAACATGTGCCGCAAATCCATTGCGACTTATCGATACACGGAATTGGGCAAGATTGCCCGGGGAAACTGAACTGGAAGGGGCGAATAAAGGGGGGAGACAGCAAAGTCAATGATCATTAGCACAGCTTGAGAGCACATTTAAATTGGGCGAGCGCTTCGCGGGAAATGGTGTCAACTGGAGTTAATCAACCCAATCAGAATGTTTCTTACATGAATAAATAATATAGATAACGAATAAATACGTAGAAATATACAAATATAGTTAGTTATTGTAAGTTAGTTATTGTTAGTTAGTTATTGTATATTAGTTATTGTAAAAATGTAAGCTGAAGCTTTGAATTTACCATTGAAGATATAATAAGATGATCAAGTTACAATTTCATATTTCTTCAAAATATTCTAATAATTTTATATAAAAAGAAATTGTTTTTTTAACATCAATATGGGTTCACTTTTGACAAAGTTATTGAAGTCTGAAGTTTGGGAAGGGTGTTTTCTGAGACTTGTGAAAATTCCATGTACAAATTATTGTAATTTCTTTTACATTTCGTTACACATTTCGATTGAATTTTATAACGACCTCTGAAAGAGAATTTGTTTGATTCTATGCGAAAGAAATTTGAAAACTGTAATTTCTGAGCAAAGTTTCTTTGATCTATTCCGGGAAAAGAGCTTATCAAACATGTGATTTGTTCAGTTCGCTGAACAGAGCTGACTTTCAGTCTGCTTCGAGAGTTGTGTCGAGTGCATCCCAAGGTTGGCTCCCGGGGGTCAGTTCGCTTAAGCCAAGCTTCGTTGGGCAGCGTCGTCGCTGTGGAGCAGTCTGCTGTGACATGGGGGTCTGGGTCTCCGATATATATAGAAAAACATATATATATATATAAAATATACACAGCTGACTCATATAATGTGCGATATAAAAGCAACTTCCTACAGCTGCTGGAACGCAGACACAGCCGGCCAAGTGCGTTCAGTTTATATATTTTGCAGTTGTTGTGCACAAACAATGAATGAAGCGCGTTGTAGTTGTTGTTGCTGTTGTTGTTGCTGTTGTAGTTTATCAAGTTGAAATTGCACAGTTGGTTGACTGCTGCCACAACAAACCGAAAGAGCAATGAAAAGCACTCGACTTCTAGTTGGGGCTTTGCCAGTGCAAACTTAGCCCATTTGACGGATGAAACATGAGAACTGCCTTCAAGTTCAATAAAAAGAAACCTGACAAAACTGGTAACTGGAGTTTCTAAATCTTCGATTAGTGTTTGTGTGTTTTTCACTTCTTCTTCTTCTGCTTCTACTTCCGTTTCCGATGCCGATTGATGTGATGGGCAGCACTCCTGTGTTTAGCTCCAATTGCCAACAGCAGCTCGCCGGCTGGAAACCGTTGGCCAACCCTGAGCTGCATGTTTCACTGTCAAACGCGAACAACAACAACGCGGCGCAAGGCAAACAAGCGCTGCGGAGTGGGGGCAGCTGCTAGGCAGCTGTTGTTTACAGCAAATCGCGTATACGCCTCGTTGTGCGACCAAGCGTTGCAAATATGCGCTTTGTCATGTGTGTGCGAGTGTGCGAGTGTGTGTGTGTGCGAGTGTGCTTGAGAATGTGATCATTCAGCTCACCCACACAGCGGCCATTCAAGTGCAGCGCTCATCAATAAAGTGAAATTTCTCGTTGAATTTGGCGGCTGGCGGTTGGCTTTTGGGGCGTGCAGCCTTGCGATTGCTGTTGTTGTTGCTGTTGTTTTTGTGCTTTGATGGACACATGCACGGGGCATATGCTACACATGCACACACACACATGCACATACATATGTGTGTATTGTATGACAAGCAGCAAAGGCAGCCAAGGCAGCCAAGGCAGCTGAGGCAGCAACCGGACGCACGTGTTCATTTTCATTTGGCGCAGAGAACCCAACGATAAACAGCCGCAGTCGCAGTCACAGCAACAACAACAACAGCAACAACAACAAGAACCACAGCTGTACAACAGAATCTTTGTGGACGCTGACGGAGACGAAGACGGAGACGTAACTGATGACGACCAACTGCGGAAATTATTCATTCAAGCGCTGCTGTTCTTGTTGCTGTTGTTGTTGCTGTTGCTGTTGTTGCTGTTGGAGCTGTTGCTACTGCTGCTTGGCTTGGCTGCTTCTGCCTGCCACCGACAAAAAGAAGCGTAGCACATATATAAAAAAAAAGCAACAATTTGAAATTCATACAAATTGCAAGCGGCCAGCGGAACAAGACAATAGCCGCAGCAGTTGCCACATGCGGGGGCAGCAACTGGAGCCACCCAAGCAGCGCCAACATGTCCGGCAACAGCAACAGCAACAACAACAGCAACAATAGCTGTCCATCAAAATGGCAGCGAAGCGCAACCAAATCCAAAGCTCCAATTGTTTTTTCAGCTTTAGTTTGATTTCATTCGCCTGGCAAATGCCAAAATAATTGTCTCACATTGCATAACAAAAACAGAAACAAAAACAACAAAAACAACTAACCCGGCCCAAAACAATGACCAAAATGAAAGCTCAGCTTTCACCCCGGCCTTTGGCTTAGGCCGCGGCGCAATCCATCAGCAACTGCGGATCAGAGACAATAAAACAAAAGACGCAACAAAGCCACAAAAACGAAGAAAAAACCAATGTAAAACCCAAAAAATCGGCATCAGCTCGGCTGGCACACAGGTGTGCACAATCAATCAACCAGAGATCCCATTAAGGCGGCTGTAACAATGACCACGATAATCACGATTGTTGTTGTTGCCACGCAGCCGCGCAGCCGCTTGTGGCCCGCTCCAAGTCCACGCACAAACGCGTTGATAGCTTCGATAGCTGCGCCAACAACATGAACAAGTCTGACCAAATCTGGACGGACCACCGCACAGCTAGGGGCTGGGGCTGGGGGTGGGGCTGGGCATTTGGTGGGTTGGGGGCACGCTATTGTATAGCTCCAGTTGATTGCTGTAACATTCCACACTTAATTAGCTGGCCCAAAGAAACTCTTGTAATTTAAGATTTTCATAATTTTGTACATTCAAAAGAAATATGAACAAGTTTCTTGTGTGTGCTACAAAAGAGTTGAAAATGTGTAGACAAAAATTGGCTATTAATAGGCATTAAAAATATCCAAGCTAAACAAATCTGATTTAAGACATTAACAAGTTGCTAAATTATGATATTTACTGAATTTTCGAAATTTATTTGTATAAAATATTTTTTTTTAATGAAAATAAGGATTTAACCCAACAATTCAAAATAAGATTTTTGTCCAATTTCTGAGAAAGCAAATGGGGTAGAATTTTATTATAAGTGTAAATACATATTTAAATATAACATACATTTTTGCAAATGGGTTTAAAACCGATTCTATAAAAATAAAAAAGATTTTTTCCACTAATCTTTCACCTTCAGGTGTGAGTTTTTAAATAAACAACTTTAATTTGACTTATCTAATTAAGAATTCAAATTGCTTTGACTGCGCGTTAATAAACAAATAGATTGTATTTATTAAGAAATCGGTTAATAAATCAGTCAAGATTATAATTTTTTACTGATTGTATTTAACTCAAACATCATTGAATTTGAAAAGAGAATTCTATGTTTTGTATTACAATATTATTATTTATGTTGTTTTTGAGACTTCCTTCTACCTATTTCCTACTCTGATCTCTAATCCATTTACATTTCTTTCTATTCTCTAGTTAACCACTTGATGTATTGTTTATTTCAATTTTAAATCGGTTGACTAATTGATGTCATTCCTGAAATTCATGTAGTTGCAACCGCTTCTCCCGCTTCTCCCGTTGCCCCTTTGCCTCATGGAGTTCAATCATTTGGCTGGGCGTGCCCTCGCGCCCACTTAGTCAATATTGTCGCAACGTTGAACAATTTTAATTGGATATTTGTCGCGGAGTCCATGTTGGGCAGCCGCAAAGCCGCAACTCAGCGGCAACGACAAGTGCGAATGGAAAAGTCACATATATTTTTGAACGCTAAGCGAAATTAGCATATGAATAAGTTTTGGTTGCTACACTAACTCGAAGTGTGTGTGCGAGTGTGTGCGAGTGTGTGCGAGTGGTGCGTGTGGCTTTCTGCGTCTTGGCTAAAGTTGAAGAAGGCGGCGGCACGCATCAAAGCCGACCACACCAACAGCAAATAGCCGCAACATGTGCACTTTGGGCTCAGCGCACATGAAACTGAAACCGAAACTGAAATTGAAACAGAAACGGAGCTAAAATTGGAGGTCACGTAGTTGTCCGGGCACCACGCAACGCCTTCATTTGGTCAGCGCGCGTTGCACTGTGGCGCATATAAATTACACAATGCGGCGGCCGCCGCCGACGTTGCAAGCGGCAACAAATCGAATCGCCGCAAAACCGAGAGGCAAGTGAAACCCTGTAAATGCAATGAAATGGTTTTTAACTTTTGCAATTTTTCAACAGCGAACCGAAAAAATAAAATATGTACAAGCATAAGCTGACAGCTTAGGATGGCCGACGAGTGAATACGCTTACAAACGAATTTGTTTAGCTGTGAAAGCTGTGATTTTAGCCAGTATTTAGTCAAATTTTATCGAATCGATAATAAGATCAATTTTGATCATAACTATATCATGTACATATATATATTAATTAAAAGTTTATCAAGTTTGTACAAACTGGTTTTAATCATCATCAAACTTGAAATTCGTTTTTATATATTTATTCTAGGATCTTGTTATCTATATATACAATATGTTTATTCACATGAAAATTTTAAAAATATATTTAAAATCTTATACAATACAAAAAATTCACAAGAAAATTTTAAAAACATATTTAAAATCTTATACAATACAAAAAATTATATGACTGAAATTAAGGCTTTGTGTACTTTTCTTCGACAGAGAAAAATGTAAAATTTGAACTACGTTCTGTACGAAATTTGTTTCTTAATATTGCGTACAATTCTTTGATAAGTACAAAAAATCTTGAGGTTTAAGTGGAAACACAAAAATTGATTCATATATTATTATAAATTTATTATAAATCATTTACGCCTATGTCTGTCTCAAAAAAACAAAAAAAAAATTTTAAATATAATTTATATGATGACTAAAATATCGTCTCAGTGTTACACGTTTGATAAGCAAATTGTTATACCCTGTGCGAGTGTATACAAGTTCAGCTTTAAACACAAGGCGTCGGCATCGCAATAATATGGTTTTTGATGTTTAAACAAGGTCAGCTCTTCGGCTGCATGGCGCTGCCTTCAAAGGTCTTCTGCGGGCGATGAGCAAACAAAGCGTTGTCCGTAACCAGAGACTCGGTTGGCCCCTGCCCCTAAAGCCACATCGCCGCATCGCCACATGGACGGGGGCATCCACAGACGGACCGTTCGACATCTCGACATCGAAGTAATAACCATAATGCGCCGCTTCACGCAATTTTTGAAGCTTGAATCCGCTGTTAAAGTTCGAAAGGTTTTGAGGCAATCGAATCAATGGAATGGTTTTGGGCTTATTTGCTTTACCTTTACTTGTTGGCCCTGCTCCGTTGTGCTTGGTGCTCGGGTTCGTTCTGCTCCGCATCATTCATTCATTCGCTCATTCGCTCATGCGCTCATTCACTTTGGCCCGGTCGGGGTCCGCGGCCTTTGATTGCTTTTTCGGCGCTGGGGCAATAAGCGATTGGCCATGCTTGGATTTGCATGCATTAAAGCACGGAGCATGGAGCACGGGGTCGAGCTGGATCTGGGAGATTTACTTAGGGCTCCAGGGTGCTTACGGTTTGATTTTGAGCGAGGGTTTAGT
Organism: Drosophila nigromelanica; assembly: GCA_004149465.1. Lineage (NCBI taxonomy): Eukaryota > Metazoa > Arthropoda > Insecta > Diptera > Drosophilidae > Drosophila > Drosophila nigromelanica. The sequence goes on from SCDS01000407.1 coordinate 77,592, forward strand.
TACAGTTTGAAAACTTTGAGGGCAGCTGCTTTTGAATATCAGCTTTGAAGAATGCAAAAACTGAACGATTATTTTAGAGAACATTATTAAAACAATATTATTATTTAAATTGTGTTCGTCATAATTAGTATAAAAATCAACATTAAACCCGATTCTGAGGGGTTCAAATTTTTGGTCAAAAATCAT